>CM035118.1:13763829-13880778 GCA_020205555.1 Panax stipuleanatus | reverse complement strand
AAAAAAAAACATAAGCAGTTCAATAGTTCTAGAGCATGAGATTAGTGCACATAGACAACTCCACAGATAACTTAGCCAACTAAGCATATATCACATGTTCAAGTACTCATGAGATACAAATTCAATTCAAATCAATTACTATGGATAATGACTTAGTTTTTCTCAATCATTAATCAATTAACATCAAACAGATTTTGAATTTTAGCATTGATTTTCAATTTTTTTTTTGACTTTAACCTTCGAACACATAGGCAAATAGAATTATGGAAGTCAAATTTTTCAAAAATTTCACGGGGAATTTTCAAGTTTCCTATCAAAACATGGTGATCAATATCCTAAAAATAAAATCCCTAAATAAATAAAATCTAAATCCTTCCCCCCACACTCAAACCTTACATTGTCCCCAATGTAAGAAAATCATGCAAAGAAGAAAGAACTACTACTAACAAATTAAAAAAAAGGGATAAAAAGATCTAATCTGAATTCTTGGGTTGCCTCCCAAGCAGCGCCTTTGTTTATTATCATTAGCTTGACATCTTCCCTCTCGTCTATGTAATTGGATTTGTAAACTTTAAGTGGACTGATAACAGTTTCATTCTTAAATGAGGAACATTGTGTACTTCATGATCCTGCCCTTTCCAGCCACCAAATCCTCCTCGTATAATTGTATTCGAACAAAATATTCCTGCACTGAATAATTCACAACATCAATAGCAAAAAGATTTAACATTACTAAGATACCTTTTAGACTCATCGGCGTAGAACAGAAACTTTGTACTGTCTACTTCCATAGTAAGGTACAATGGTGTGTATCAATCATTTCTGTTTAGTTGTATTGATGGAAATGAATCCACGTCTTTCTTGTCGAGATCTGCAGAATTTATCAAATTATTTTTTCTTCCTCTTGTCCCTTCTCCTGATCAAATTCTCTATGACTATCTGTTCTTGAAGTAAGCATTGAATCCTCCTGCTCCTCTTCGTCAAATCCCATTGTACTGAAGTTCTCAACAACGGAGGAGGTAACTCCCCGAAGCCTTAAAATTTTAACCTCCCTATTGTGGTTGCAAGCTGACCAACTTGATTCCTCAGATCTTGAACAGAAGTTCTTGTCTCTGCTGGAATTGCTGTGTCTGACTCATGAACTGTAGTGTTCGGGCTTCATGAATTCCTGAACATATCTCTCCATAGAATGTCTCCCAGAAATTGACAGGTACTTCTTGGTTTTCTTCATAGCTCAAGTCGGGATGATCTCTCCATTCAAAATGTGAGTTTCTGCCCAAGGAATCACATTGATGTGGATTTTGTCCGAAGAATGTCCCCACAACATTAACTTGATGAACAATTACCTCCTCTTCACTATGGGACAATCATTTGTTGTATGTCCTGATTTTGAGCAAATTCCACATACCTTTTGCAACTGGTCCGTTTCCTGTTGTTAATTGTTGCAACCACAGCAGTCAAGCTTAGAAATCTGGTGTACCAATTCACTCGTGCTTACCTCACTTACCCTTTGTGGAGCATGATCGTATTGTTGTGAGTTAGCAGCCATGTTTGCAATCAGATTTCTGCATCCTCTGGTGTCTTGTCTACTAATGCTCCTCCACTAGCCGCATCGATCATATTTCTTTCCATTGGTATCAATCCCTCATAGAAGTACTGAATCAAGTGTGTGCTCATCAATCCCGTGAGGTGGACAGCTGGAACACCAACTTCTTGAACCTTTCCCAATACTCGTAGAGAGTTTCTCCATTGACTGCCTGATTCCACATATCTCCTTCCTTGTATCAGCAACTCTTAATGCAGGAAAATACCTCTCCAAGAATAGCCTTTGCATATCAGTCCATGATCGTATCGATCCTGAAGGCAAGATAGTATAACCAGTCTTTCGCCAAATAGCAAGGAGAATGGAAAAAGTCTAAGCTTGATCTGCTCATTCTGTCCCTCCTTGTGATTCCATCGTGGAACACACCCACATGGAACTCCTTTAGATGCGTATATGGATTTTCACCTGTAATACCACGAAAAATAGGCAAAAAATGAATTAGTCCGTAGTTAAGTTCAAAGCACATCTAGGTAGGATATTCAATACACAAGGATGGTTGATCAAGGTCTGGAGTAGCCAGTTCTTTTAAAGTCCGGTTGTTGTTCGGCACCGCCATCTTTTCCTTTTAAGTGTTGGAACAAGTGTTTCTTTTGTATCTGCAGTTTTCTCTATCTCTTGATCAAAATTTAAGTTAATAGAGTGAGAGGATTGAGTCATAAAATAAAAGAAAAAGAAAAAATAAAAATAAAAATAAACAAAAACAAAGAATAAACAAAAATAAATAACACTCCCCGGCAACGGCGCCAAAATTTGGGAGCTGTCGTTTACACTCCTAAATTAACCTCACTTTCACTTTACGAATTTAAATAATTAGCACAGTAGTAAGCAAGGATCTATCCCACAGAGAGTGATTTATTTTATATTTATCCTATGATTTCTAATTAAAAGGGGTTTTGAATTGATTAACTAAATTAACAAGAATAAGCTAATAAGAATTAACAATGAATAAAAAACTTCAGTTCTTCAGTTCAGTATCACCTTTTCACAATTATGGATTAATCAAGTATAACATTATTTATCCTTCAATGAAATTAATAGCCCTAGGTAACAACAAGCTCTGCTACCCGAAATTCCCCTTAGATTGTCACTCAATGAAACAAGCTCTTCACAAGATTCTAACCATTATATAACCTAGAACAAGCTCTCTAGATTTAATATAACAGCAGCATTAAGAAATAGAGAATTAGACTATTCCAAGCAACAAACACATAAGCTCGGATAGTTTAACTTGCCTTCTGATAATCATAGCAATACTCAAAAGCTTGTCCACAATCAGGTATTACTAATTGCTACTTATGATTAGGAACAATATCAATTACACGTAATATCAATCTTAATCTAGTAGATGATATCAATTCACTAATTTAATCCTGCAGAATCACGTTAGTAATTGAATAGCATACAAGAAGTTAAAGTAGATTATCAGAATAAATCTCATGCAAGAAGGAATAAATAAAATAAACTTGATCAAACCGTTAATTATGAATAAGGTTCAACATCCCTTCCGAACTGAATTGAAAGAATTATCTCATAACTCCAAACAAACCTAGATCTAATATGAAAGAAAATAAGAAGATTAAAAATACAATAGAAAGGATCCCCTATTTATAACTATTAAGATAGCAACCCTAACATCCCTAATTGATAGTCCAAATCCGTGTAACAAAAGGACTCAGCAGCTTTGCATAGCCAGCGCGGTCCGCGCTGCAATGGGTGTGCTCCGCGCCCAATATGCAGTATGTCTTCAAAGCCAACGCTAATATATTTTCTATTTGCTTTCCTTTTTGGCGCGAGCAACTAGCACTTCTTAAGGAGCTGCTCCTTTAATTACTTTAGAAACCGAGACTTGCTAGGACTTTCCCTTTCCATGTGTTTAGTAATCCATGACCTATTAGGACTTTTGAGTTGCTGACGTGTGCGTCCTTTAATTGAATCTGTGACCTGCTAGTCTCCTCTTTTTCAAGCTGGTCAATTACCGAATTTCGCCCACATGATATGCTATTCCTTTCTCAAATTGGAATTACTTTGTTGCTTGCTAATTGGTCTCCTTGTATGCACGTGAGTGGCCCATGCCCATGAATTAAATCCCTTTTGAAATCCTAAGCTGCTGCCCACATGACCCATGTACATTCCCTTTCGCCAGTGCTTGCATTGATGTAGGAATCTGTAGCCCACATGCTTGGCACGTGAGCTGCTTGCATGGCCCAACTAGAATCCTTAGCAAGCTACTTGTATTCTTGTTTGAACTTTTTCAATTTGAACGTTCCTCTCCTTGCTAGCTTAATTCGTGAGCCCAAATAAGCTTCCTTGCAAGCTGGTGACTTGGCTTAGCATGGCCCACTTGATCATTCCTTTGCAAACACATGAAACCGAGAGCTGCTTAGCTTTTGGGCCATGAGCTTTAATTAATTTATGTGCTTTTTCTAATTGCTTAGCACGTGACCCACTTGATTTGATTAATTACTAGTAACCTTTGTTGCCGAATTGGGTCAGCCCAATTGATTCAAATTAAACTCCAATTCGTACCGTTTCAATATATTAGCTCCAAATTCTCCTGAAAATAATAAACATCATATTAAACTCATATCCACATAAAACATGTAATAAAACTAAATATAAAGGAATAATAATCATCGAATATTATGTACTTATCAAATTCCCCCACACTTAGCTTTTACACGTCCTCGTGTAAATCAAAAGTTTGATTTCCAAAAATAATTCTATTCAACCAGTATGTCAAAAGATTTAATATCAAATCATGATTATCAATACTAAACCCACAAAACTATAATTAACGTTCACCAATCAACTCAAGATAACCACCTTGTCATTTCACCAATGAATTTCATTAAATCAAATTGTAATCACATAATCCCTATTCTATGATCTACACACTTACTCAACTTAATTATCATGGAGCAAAAATCGTACACACCACTCAAAACTCAAAACATTCTTTTCCTGCTTTATTTTTTTACCAGAACCTTTTCAATTCTTATTTATTTCCGGTGAATGCATTTTATGCTCCGTTTCACCTTCCTCAATCATTCTTTTTTTTAAGTGAGTGCATTTTATGCTTTATCTCACTTATTCGTATGTGTTTATGGGAGAGTGCGTTTTGCGCTCCATCTCATCCCACACATGACTTCTCTTTTGCGTCTTTTTCAACAATTTAATTGATTTTCAACTTTAAAATTTCTTTTTTTACATGGTCCTGCAAAAAAAAAACATAAGCAGTTCAATAGTTCTAGAGCATGAGATTAGTGCACATAGACAACTCCACAGATAACTTAGCCAACTAAGCATATATCACATGTTCAAGTACTCATGAGATACAAATTCAATTCAAATCAATTACTATGGATAATGACTTAGTTTTTCTCAATCATTAATCAATTAAGCATCAAACAGATTTTGAATTTTTAGCATTGATTTTCAATTTTTTTTTTTGACTTTAACCTTCGAACACATAGGCAAATAGAATTATGGAAGTCAAATTTTTCAAAAATTTTCACGGGGAATTTTCAAGTTTCCTATCAAAACATGGTGATCAATATTCCTAAAAATAAAATCCCTAAATAAAATAAAAATCTAAATCCTTCCCCCCACACTCAAACCTTACATTGTCCCCAATGTAAGAAAATCATGCAAAGAAGAAAGAACTACTACTAACAAATTAAAAAGAAAAGGGATAAAAAGATCTAATCTGAATTCTTGGGTTGCCTCCAAGCAGCGCCTTTGTTTATTATCATTAGCTTGACATCTTCCCTCTCGTCTATGTAATTGGATTTGTAAACTTTAAGTGGACTGATAACAGTTTCATTCTTAAATGAGGAACATTGTGTACTTCATGATCCTGCTCCTTTCCAGCCACCAAATCCTCCTCGTATAATTGTATTCGAACAAAATATTCCTGCACTGAATAATTCACAACATCAATAGCAAAAACAGATTTAACATTACTAAGATACCTTTTAGACTCATCGGCGTAGAACAGAAACTTTGTACTGTCTACTTCCATAGTAAAGGTACAATGGTGTGTATCAATCATTTCTTCTGTTAGTTGTATTGATGGAAATGAATCCACGTCTTTCTTGTCGAGATCTGCAGAATTTATCAAATTATTTTTCTCTTCCTCTTGTCCCTTCTCCTGATCAAATTCTCTATGACTATCTGTTCTTGAAGTAAGCATTGAATCCTCCTGCTCCTCTTCGTCAAATCCCATTGTACTGAAGTTCTCAACAAACGGAGGAGGTAACTCCCCGAAGCCTTAAAATTTTAACCTCCCTATTGTGGTTGCAAGCTGACCAACTTGATTCCTCAGATCTTGAACAGAAGTTCTTGTCTCTTGCTGGAATTGCTGTGTCTGACTCATGAACTGTAGTGTTCGGCTCATGAATTCCTTGAACATATCCTCCATAGATGTCCCAGAATTGACAGGTACTTCTTGGTTTTCTTCATAGCTCAAGTCGGGATGATCTCTCCATTCAAAATTGTGAGTTTCTGCCCAAGGATCACATTGATGTGGATTTTGTCCGAAGAATGTCCCCACAACATTAACTTGATGAACAATTACATCCTCTTGCACTATGGGACAATCATTTGTTGTATGTCCTGATTTTGAGCAAATTCCACATACTTTTGCAACTGGTACGTTTCCTGTTGTTAATTGTTGCACCACAGCAGTCAAGTTAGAAATCTGGTGTACCAATTCACTCGTGCTTACCTCACTTACCCTTTGTGGAGCATGATCGTATTGTTGTGAGTTAGCAGCCATGTTTGCAATCAGATTTCTTGCATCCTCTGGTGTCTTGTCTACTAATGCTCCTCCACTAGCCGCATCGATCATATTTCTTTCCATTGGTATCAATCCCTCATAGAAGTACTGAATCAAGTGTTGCTCATCAATCCCGTGAGGGTGGACAGCTGGAACACAACTTCTTGAACCTTTCCCAATACTCGTAGAGAGTTTCTCCATTGAACTGCCTGATTCCACATATCTCCTTCCTTGTATCAGCAACTCTTAATGCAGGAAAATACCTCTCCAAGAATAGCCTTTGCATATCAGTCCATGATCGTATCGATCCTGAAGGAAGATAGTATAACCAGTCTTTCGCCAAATATGCTAAGGAGAATGGAAAAAGTCTAAGCTTGATCTGCTCATCTGTCACTCCTTGTGATTCCATCGTGGAACACACCACATGGAACTCCTTTAGATGCGTATATGGATTTTCACCTGTAATACCACGAAAAATAGGCAAAAAATGAATTAGTCCGTAGTTAAGTTCAAAAGCAACATCTAAGGTAGGATATTCAATACACAAGGATGGTTGATCAAGGTCTGGAGTAGCCAGTTCTTTTAAAGTCCGGTTGTTGTTCGGCACCGCCATCTTTTCCTTTTTAAGTGTTGGAACAAGTGTTTCTTTTGTATCTGCAGTTTTCTCTATCTCTTGATCAAAATTTAAGTTAATAGAGTGAGAGGATTGAGTCATAAAATAAAAAGAAAAAGAAAAAATAAAAATAAAAATAAACAAAAACAAAGAATAAACAAAATAAATAACACTCCCCGGCAACGGCGCCAAAATTTGGGAGCTGTCGTTTACACTCCTAAATTAACCTCACTTTCACTTTACGAATTTAAATAATTAGCACAGTAGTAAGCAAGGATCTATCCCACAGAGAGTGATTTATTTTATATTTATCCTATGATTTCTAATTAAAAGGGGTTTTGAATTGATTAACTAAATTAACAAGAATAAACTAATAAGAATTAACAATGAATAAAAAACTTCAGTTCTTCAGTTCAGTATCACCTTTTCACAATTATGGATTAATCAAGTATAACATTATTTATCCTTCAATGAAATTAATAGCCCTAGGTAACAACAAGCTCTGCTACCCGAAATTCCCCTTAGATTGTCACTCAATGAAACAAGCTCTTCACAAGATTCTAACCATTATATAACCTAGAACAAGCTCTCTAGATTTAATATAACAGCAGCATTAAGAAATAGAGAATTAGACTATTCCAAGCAACAAACACATAAGCTCGGATAGTTTAACTTGCCTTCTGATAATCATAGCAATACTCAAAAGCTTGTCCACAATCAGGTATTACTAATTGCTACTTATGATTAGGAACAATATCAATTACACGTAATATCAATCTTAATCTAGTAGATGATATCAATTCACTAATTTAATCCTGCAGAATCACGTTAGTAAATTGAATAGCATACAAGAAGTTAAAGTAGATTATCAGAATAAATCTCATGCAAAAAGGAATAAATAAAATAAACTTGATCAAACCGTTAATTATGAATAAGGTTCAACATCCCTTCCGAACTGAATTGAAAGAATTATCTCATAACTCCAAACAAACCTAGATCTAATATGAAAGAAAAATAATAAGATTAAAAATACAATAGAAAGGATCCCCTATTTATAACTATTAAGATAGCAACCCTAATATCCCTAATTGATAGTCCAAATCCGTGTAACAAAAGGACTCAACAGCTTTGCATAGCCAGCGCGGTCCGCGCTGCAATGGGTGTGCTCCGCGCCCAATATGCAGTATGTCTTCAAGCCAACGCTAATATATTTTCTATTTGCTTTCCTTTTTGGCGCGAGCAACTAGCACTTCTTAAGGAGCTGCTCCTTTAATTACTTTAGAAACCGAGACTTGCTAGGACTTTCCCTTTCCATGTGTTTAGTAATCCATGTCCTATTAGGACTTTTGAGTTGCTGACGTGTGCGTCCTTTAATTGAATCTGTGACCTGCTAGTCTCCTCTTTTGCAAGCTGGTCAATTACCGAATTTCGCCCACATGATATGCTATTCCTTCTCAAATTGGAATTACTTTGTTGCTTGCTAATTGGTCTCCTTGTATGCACGTGAGTGGCCCATGCCCATGAATTAAATCCCTTTTGAAATCCTAAGCTGCTGCCCACATGACCCATGTACATTCCCTTTCGCCAGCTGCTTGCATTGATGTAGGAATCTGTAGCCCACATGCTTGGCACGTGAGCTGCTTGCATGGCCCAACTAGAATCCTTAGCAAGCTACTTGTATTCTTGTTTGAACTTTTTCAATTTGAACGTTCCTCTCCTTGCTAGCTTAATTCGTGAGCCCAAATAAGCTTCCTTGCAAGCTGGTGACTTGGCTTAGCATGGCCCACTTGATCATTCCTTTGCAAACACATGAAACCGAGAGCTGCTTAGCTTTTGGGCCATGAGCTTTAATTAATTTATTTGCTTTTTCTAATTGCTTATCACGTGACCCACTTGATTTGATTAATTACTAGTAATCTTTGTTGCCGAATTGGGTCAGCCCAATTGATTCAAATTAAACTCCAATTCGTACCGTTTCAATATATTAGCTCCAAATTCTCCTGAAAATAATAAACATCATATTAAGCTCATATCCACATAAAACATGTAATAAAACTAAATATAAAGGAATAATAATCATCGAATATTATGTACTTATCAATATCTATAAGGATTTGTATTAACAGGACTGCAACCAACCATAATTGGTATATGGTGATCCTTCCATCACACAGGAGGTAGCCCTTGTGGTTCTTGGAAGAGGTCTCTGGAAGTTGCCACCAACTGCTCTATCTCAACTGGAATATGATCATTTGTTTCCAATTTTCCTTCCACAGCAGTTAACTGGACTAGAAAGCAAGTCTCCTCTTTGGGTTTCCAGCTAAATTTATCCTCTATTTGTACTGAGTTGAATTGTTTAGGATCTCCTTGCTCTCCTAATACTACCTTTTCCTCCCTTCCAATGTATTATACTTTCCCTTTTTTATAATCAAAACTGATGGGACTGACAGTTTGCATCCATTGTACCCCTAACACTACATCATAACCTCCCAAAGGAATAACATATATGGGGCTTTGAAATTCTCCTTGAGTCAGTTCCACTTAAACTGTTCAACTTTTCTATCACACCTTATTTTGCTATCCATTTGCCACTGTGATCTTAATGGGAGTGCAGAACTCAGTAGGTATTTGGAGTTCCTTTATCAGGGCTTATGAGACAAAATTATGGGTGGATCCACTATCTAACAACATGGTAATGGATCTATTCTTAGCTTGGCCATGTAATTTGATGGTGTGAACCCCATGAGTTCCTGTGATAGCATGTAGTGAAACTGTAATACCCGAGAATTTCCATATATTATTAAATAAATATATTAATGGAAATGAGAATTTATTTGAATATAAATGATTTTGTGTTATGAGATGAATTAATTCAATTATATATAATTGAATAATTATAATAATTGAGAAATTGGTGGAGTTTGTGATAAACTCGTTGATTGCCTTGTGTGGCACAGTGACGTAATATAAGAATGATTATATTAATTTAAGCGAACAATTAATCTATATTAATTGTTAATCGAAGAATATTAATTAACTGTTATAAAATACTAATGAGGATTGATTAATAATATGTGATTATATTATTGCAAGAAACATAATAATAATGAGCAACGTGTTTATAAATATAATAAGATTTATATCAAAGTGATAGTTAATCATATAAGGTTAATTAAATTGTTATGGAGGTTAACAATTATATTGATTGATGTAGGATATGTGTATATTATTAATTAATATTCAATTTATAAGATGAGAAATTATATGTGCAAGCATGCGAATTAAATGTATAGTAACTATATGTTATGATATGTGTAGGTGACAAATGATGTGTGGATATACATTAAAATAATGTATCATGGATCTATTATAAATAATTGTTGAGTAATACAATTTAATAATATATGATATAATGTAATGTGGTAGTATCCGATTGTATTATATAGGTAAGATAAAATGTATATAGATTATATGTATTCAAATTGCATTTATTACATTATGGGGAGAACATTGTAATTATAACCTAAGAGTACATATAATATATAACATAAGTGTAGAATATAGTCCATTTGTAAGAATGCTGAGATTTGCTTGGCTTGTCCCAATATAATAGTCACTCTCCTTTCCCTCATTCACGTGCACAGCCATTATGGCCTAAGCCTATTACTTCTCCTTAAACTCAGTAAATTTCCATAGCCTTGTAGCAATGATGAGCAAGGGAGTGGTTTTAATGATGGATTCTAACAACTAAATACCTACCATTCTATAACCTTCATGCAATTTGACAATCCGTTAGTTTGATTTGGGAGTTAGAAGCTTGGACTGTGTATTCATTCTTCTATATAAAGGAACTCCCTGCACCTTCATTTCATTGCTGAAATATTTCTAAGAGAAGAGAGTATACTGTGATTGTCTATTTAGTTCAGAAGGAATTTCTATAGTAGCATCAGCAAGCTTACTCCATAACAGAGGTATAAATCCTCTTCGTGTCTTCATTTTCATTTTCTGTCAAAAGAACTCCATTGTTGTTCTCTGAGTTTTGTTGAAATTCTTGATTATGCCAAATTGGTTCATGATTGGTTTGTAGAACCCTTATATTGTTGTTATATGAACATACACACATGATGGAACCACTGAATAGTCTTTCATTTCCATTGTTCCTCTTCAATTTCTGTAAATACATGAAATTCGTAAATTAGTTAGAGTTCATGAAATTGGGAATTGATAATTGCTATTGACTGTTATATAAGCATATATGTATGTGTTAGTAAGTTAAACAAGTCTAATATCTGGGTATGTTGAAATCGATGAAATGGGAGGTTTTGGGTCGGTTTTCGCTGCAGTCTGAACCGCAGAAAACTGCCTCGACGCCGCAGCGCCGCAGCCCGCGCCGCAGCGCCACACGCGCCGCAGCGCCGCACGCAGCGCCACTCGCGCCGCAGCGCCAGTATTAAGCTACTGTTGCCGCGCCGCAGCGCCAGCCTCTGTGTTCAGTTTTCTGCATTCTGCAACAAAACTGTTATGTACCAATTGTTTGATTTTTGTTTAAACAAGCATGGGAGCATGATTAATACATATATATAAACCTAATGAGGCAATGTAAGCATGTTTTAGTATATTAGCATGCATGGTTAACCAAACGACACATAGTTTGGAAACGAATTTAAAGTTTCATAAACGACGTTAACATATATGAAGTATGTATACATTCTGACTTTTCGAGCATGTTTATAGGGCCTTGAAATACATGAAAAGCATGTTAACTTACATATATAGGTTTCATAAGGAAGCATGAACATGATAGACCTTATTAATGAACTATACTAACAAAGTATAAGCTTTGAACGTGAACGTTGGTATGTTATGACGAGAATTAGAATTTGACATTTATGGACACATGTGATAGTACTCTTAGACTCATTCATGTGTCATGCATGTATATATACCATGATTAGTTGCCGTGATTAAAGTTTAGCATGAACAAAGCATGTTTTCAAGATAATAACAATGCTAGCTACATATATGCAATACGAGTACTCATGAGCATGACTAATACAAGTTATATGAATATCTTATGTGTTTAAAAGCAATCATGTTAGACCATATGAGTTCGTGTCCTTGAATGGCTTTAAGTATTAACTTAAGAACCTATACCATGTACGATTGGATTTGGAAAAGTTATACAAGCATGAAAGTATCCTTTAAATATGAATACATGCTACGCGATATTATATGATGTTACTTGAACCCGATTTTGACGGTTAACTTAAGGAGATGCCGTAACTTGCTAAAATGAAATATATTTAGTATTGATTGTGGTCTTATGTGATATTAATAATATGCAAGCATGTTTGCTAATTGTTGAGATCTTATATAATATGAGAATGCGTTTAAACTCTAAAGAAGGAACGTTAAGGATAGAAATTATATTCTATATAACTGTGTAGCTAGGTAAAACTTAGCTTATGTGTTGATCGTATATTCAAAGAGAAAATGTGAAGTTAAATTATATGACTAATGAATATCATATATATACGTAACTGTATTACGATAGGAATTCGAAAGTGTTGATTGCTTTTCGTGGATAAACTACGCTAAAGGCAAGTTCTCTTACTTACACTCTTTTAAAGTGCAAGTATCCTAACCGACGCATTTACTTTATGCAAGGAAATCTATGATTGTGAAAGTTTCCTAACTTATACTCTTTTACTATGCAAGTATCCTATCTTGTGTATTGCGAACTAGTTTCCTATTTAATCGGTTGAATCGAATTAGCATACTTGAACTCTTATTTCATTAAAGCTATTATTCATGTTGAACTTAGTATTGTTCTTGAATATTGTGAAAGTGTCTATGCCATTTGATTCGGCTGGACTTATGTTATTGAAAAGCAACCCAAACTAATTGATTGGTGCGGGATCTTGTATTTGACTGAGAAGAACAACCTTCTTTGAAGGGAATATATAATTGTCGGAGAACCGACGTGCACACTTGAGTATGGTTGATTGTTATGCATAACAAGGGTACTTTAGGCTGATCACCTGTTGTACCTGTTTTTGTTGGATTTTCAGTTTATTACTGTCAATTCTAGTAGAAGTTCATAGTCCGTAGTGACTACTCAGTATTCAATTATTTGAAATCTTGAATTGACTTATTATTGAATCATATTGATATTATCCTGTCCTTAGCGACTGATATTGAGAACTGTTGATATTCTTGTTATTCTTGAACTATCAAATCTTGTTATACCCTTTCGAGAATTGAGAATCTTATTACTCACCCTTATTGTATATTACTTGCTGGGCAATTTGTGCTCATTCTTGCTTTCCCTAAAACATTTCAGTTAAGGCAGAGCATGGTGAACCTTCGGGCGTTGATAAGGGCAAGGGCAAAGCTACCAACTAGCTTATGTCTGTTATGTTTTAAATATATTAATATTGTATGAAGATGATGTAGTAAGACTGGATTTGATTATGTTTAAGCTTAAGTTAGATTATGTAATAAGTCGTTAACTGATATTATTATGTAATCTATTAAGTACTGTAGGTTGCGAGACTTGGGGGAATAATTATAATAAATCATTGTAAATTATTCTAGAATAGATTTTCCGCTGTGATCGTATGATATTTAATTATTATTATTGTGATGTATTACCATGAGCACGTGATGAACCGAATTCGAGAGACCAAGTGGCGGTCCTGGAATTTGGGGGCGTCACAGGTTGGTATCAGAGCCGTAGTTATAAACCTTAGGAACGAGTGTCCTTAGACTATAACTTAGGTGAACTTAGAAGTTAGGAAGGAGATAAAACTCATGTAGAGTTTTCCTTGAGAGACTTAGTCTGTTATGAAATGTAACTTCATTCTATACAATGAACTTATATTTTATTTAACATTCTAATGGAGATGCTATTTCGTGTCTTGTGTTTGTGATTATAGGATGACAGACACAGGTGTACCTAGTAGAGTGGCCGAGGAGGAGCCCTAGGGATATACATGTAGTGTACGAAGCACCTCTAGAGGCTACACCAGTGCAGGCTGTTGCACCGATCGAGTCCGACGACGAGGACGAGATTGAGATAGAGACTGATCCAGAGGAGGAGCCGATGGAGGATGAGCCAGTAGAGGACTCTGATGAGGCTACTATAGAGGAGCAGATGCTAGGAGAGTATGAGGAGCGGATCCTAGAGTTAGACTGTAGAGTTCAGGAGCTGGAGGCAGAGGCCCACGAGAGAGAGTCTGAGTTCCAGAAGCTGAGGGACGAGGACCACCAGAGGAAGCTGGCTATGCAAGAGTTAGAGGTGGAGATTGCCTACCGTAGGGAGGCAGGGATCCAGATGGGGACTCTGTTTCACAGGTCAGTGGCTAGGAATGCAGATTTGGCAGAGAAGCTAGAAGAGGTTGAGCAGAGGGAACTGAGTGAGAAGACTGAGAAAGAGGCACTCCGTACTCAGCTAGAGTTGGAGGTGATGGATAGGTTACACTTCGAGGAGAAGTGGGAAGCGTCCAATGAGAGAACTGACGACCTTGAGGATGAGGTCAGGTGCAAAAAGAGAAAGATGAACAAGATGGGGTATGTGTTCCGTTCAGCTTTTGAAAGGGTGATTGATGGTGTGTACCACTACCCGGCAGAACAGGGACAGACTCTACATACCTTGAGCCGAGAGCTGTTTGCGTATATAGCACAGTTGGAGTACAAGAGCGCAGTGGAACGCGGGATGATGGGATGAGATTTCCTTAGTCAGTCTAGTGGTAGTACTAGTTGTGTCTTTATGTATTGTATATACTATGTTGTAATTCCGATCTTTTGTGTAAGATGTGGGATGATGATGTAAACCCCGAGTTAGCTTCTGTTAGAGGGGTAGTATGGTAGTAGGTTGGTATATTCCCCGTCTTTTGTGATATTAGGGGATATATGTGATGACATTTATAGCAGTATGCTAGGAAATCATGTAATGAAAATGAAATGGCATATGAATATAAATGGAGTTGATTTTAGAAACGTGTTATAAATTTATTCTTTTAGTATTAAAAGAAATACTTAAGTAATATACTTGAATAATAATAAAATGAAAAAAATTGTGATGCAGATAATGCCGCCCAGACGTAGATTGACTGCACCCGAAGAATCCGTTAACAATGAGAGAGAACAAGTAGACCCGATCCAGAAACTGGTAGACTTGTTAGGAGAAGCCTTAAGGGGAAGGAACAATGAACCCGTTCGCCCGAACCCTCAAACTGTGTCAGTAACAACCTTTAAAGACTTTAAGAGTGTAGGACCCCCGGAGTTCGAGGGAACTACCGACCCAATCGTCGCACAAACGTGGATCAAAGAGATCGAAAAAGCTTTCACTATAGCTAGCGTAGGCGAAGATCAGAAGACGGTGTTTGCCACGTACATGATGAGGGGAGAAGCGAACTACTGGTGGGAGGCTAATCAACAAAGAGCTGGAGAAGGGATAATAGCTTGGGATAAGTTTAAGACACTGTTCTTCGAGAATTACTTTCCGAAAAGTATGAAGAATAGGATGGAGGTGAAATTCCTAGAGTTAAAACAAGGTGAAATGACGGTGGCGCAATACGCGGCTAGGTTTAACGAACTAGCGCGATTTGCGGAGCACCAAGTTGGTGATGAAGAGAGGAAGGCTAGACGCTTTGAACAAGGGTTGAAGCCATGGCTGTTCAATAAGGTATCAGTTCTTCAAATTGATTCCTTTGCAACATTACTGGAGAAGGCAATCATTGCGGAAGGCGGCAGTGAGGCCTTAAGTCTGTATAACAAAGAAAAGAAAGGAAAGAATACTGGAGGAGAGAATCGTACGGGAGGAAGCAGTAGCGGAGGAAGCAACTTGGGAAAGAGAAAGTGGGAGAACAACAACAACAACAAAAACAACAATAATAATCAATCAGGGAATTTTCGTGGAGGTTTCAAGAAGAGGGCTGAAGGATGCCCGAAGTGTGGGAAGAATCACCAGGGCGAGTGCTGGAAGGGACGTGGCACTTGGTACAACTGCGGACAGGAAGGGCACATCTCGCCCAACTGTTTGAAACCGAAAAAGATACAAGGATGCTTTGCGTGTGGCTCGACGGAGCACCGAATTAAGGACTGCCCAAAGAAGGGAAGTGGCGGGGGTAGTAATCAGCAAGGAGGCAACAAGCTGATGATCGGTGGACCGGCACAATCCAACCGCCCAACCGCCAGAACCTTTAACATGACCATCCAAGACGCAGTGGCTGCGAAGGATGTGGTGTCAGGTATAATCCCAATCAATGATATAAATGCTTATGTATTATTTGATTCGGGTGCCACCTGTTCTTTTGTATCTGAAAAATTTGCTAGTAGACTTAGTACACCTCGAGAACTATTAGAAAATCCTTTGATCATAGAAGTTGCTAATAAGGAAGTGATCCCTGTAGAATACGTTTATCGAAATTGTCGCGTAAATATTAGTAAACATGAACTGAGCGTAGACTTAATTCCTATTAGACTGGGAGAATTTGACGTAATACTGGGAATGGATTGGTTGTATAACCATGCTGCGATAATTGACTGTCAGAACAAATGTGTGAACCTTCAGACTCCGAGTAAGTCTAAGGTAGTGTTTTATGGTAGCTCATCGCTTAAGCAATCGTGTTGCGTTACGATGATGCAGGCCAAGAAATTGTTAAGGAAAGGATGTGGAGGATATTTAGCTTACATCGTTGATACTCGGAAGAAGGGAGTAGAAATTAAGGATATATCCGTAGTTAATGAATTTCAAGACGTGTTTCCGGACGATCTGCCTGGTCTTCCGCCAGACAGAGAAATCGAATTCGTAATAGACTTAGCACCGGGAACGGCACCGATTTCGAAAGCTCCATATCGTATGGCGCCAGTAGAAATGAAGGAATTGATGATACAATTGCAAGAATTATTGGATAAGGGTTACATTCGACCGAGTGTTTCTCCTTGGGGAGCACCAGTACTATTCGTTAAGAAGAAGGACGGATCGATGAGGCTCTGTATCGATTATCGAGAATTGAATAGAGTAACGATCAAGAATCCGGTATCCGCTACCGAGGATAGACGACTTATTTGATCAACTGAAGGGAGCAAAGTGTTTCTCAAAGATCGACCTACGAACAGGATATCATCAACTGAAGGTACGGGATGAGGACATACCAAAGACTGCGTTTCGAACCCGTTATGGACACTACGAGTTTTTGGTAATGTCATTCGGATTGACTAATGCTCCGGCAGCATTTATGGACTTGATGAACCGAGTTTTCAAGCCATACTTGGATAAATTTGTAGTGGTTTTTATCGACGACATTTTGATCTACTCAAAGACAGAGGAAGAACACGCCGAACATCTAAAGATTATTTTGGAGGCACTAAGGAAGGAGAAGATGTATGCAAAATTTTCTAAGTGCGAATTTTGGATGGAGAAGGTTCAATTCTTAGGCCACGTGGTGGATAAGAATGGAATCTCTGTAGACCCTGCGAAGGTTGAAGCAGTAAGTAATTGGGAACAACCGAGAACACCGACGGAGGTGAGAAGCTTTCTAGGGTTAGCTGGGTACTATCGAAGATTCATCTAAGATTTTTCTAAGATAGCAACCCCGTTGACCAATTTGACTAGAAAGACGGTGAAATTTGTATGGACCGACAAATGCGAAGAAAGTTTTCAAGAACTGAAAAGGAGATTGAGCGAAACACCTGTGTTATCATTACCAGATGATGCGGGAAATTTTGTGGTGTATAGTGATGCATCGCACAAGGGGCTTGGCTGTGTGCTCATGCAACATGGCAAGGTTATTGCATATGCGTCACGACAATTGAAGGATTACAAAAAACGATACCCTACTCATGACTTAGAGTTAGCGGCAGTAGTTTTTGCGTTAAAGATATGGAGACATTATCTATACGGAGAAAAATGTGAGATATACACGGACCACAAAAGTATGAAATATATCTTCACACAGAAGGAGTTAAACATGCGGCAGAGAAGGTGGTTAGAATTAATCAAAGACTATGACTGCGATATTCTTTATCACCCGGGAAAGGCAAATGTGGTTGCCGATGCTCTGAGCAGGAAAGGAAGGGAGAAGTTGTTTAATTTAACAACTCAGGAAGAGTTGATAAGAGAGATGGAGAAATTGGAGATAGAAGTAAAAGGACCAGAAAAGTCTGGTGAGAAGTTAATTGTAATGGAAGCTTGTCCGACGTTGTTGAATAGAGTAAAGGAAGCTCAGGAAAAGGATGAAGAGTGTGAGAAAATCCGAAAGAGGATCACAGAAAGTGAGGAAGAAAAATTTCGAATGGATAAAGACGGTATTTTGAGATTTGAAGGGAGAGTGTGGGTACCAGCGGTAACCGAGTTGAGGGAAGAGATTTTGCACGAGGCACACAATACGATATATTCCGTTCATCCGGGAGGCACAAAGATGTACCGAGATCTAAGGCAACATTTTTGGTGGCCTAATTTGAAACGGGAAGTCGCAGAGTGCGTCAGTAAATGCTTGACTTGCCAACGCGTTAAAGCAGAGCATCAGCGGCCAAGTGGTTTACTACAACCGTTAGAAATACCAGAGTGGAAATGGGAGCATATTACCATGGACTTCGTGGTAGGACTTCCAGTTACACAGAAAGGTTATGATGCTATTTGGGTTATCGTGGATCGACTAACGAAGACCGCACACTTTCTACCAATCAAGATCCGCTACAGTTTGAACCAATTAGCAAGCCTATATGTAAAAGAAATTATTTCACGACATGGAGTGCAGGTGTCAATTGTCTCTGATCGAGATCCGCGCTTCACGTCCAATTTTTGGAAGAGTTTGCAGGAAAGAATGGGAACGCAGTTGAGGTTGAGTACAGCTTATCATCCTCAAACAGACGGACAAAGTGAGCGAACAATACAAACGCTAGAAGACATGCTTAGGACTTGCGTGATGGATTTTAAGGGAAATTGGGACGACCACCTACCCTTAGTAGAATTCGCATATAATAATAGCTACCATGCGAGTATTGGCATGCCACCGTACGAAGCTCTTTACGGGAGAAAGTGCAGAACGCCGTTATGTTGGGACGAAGTCGGAGAACGACGAATACTCGGACCAGAGTTAGTTCAACAAACCGCAGACGTGGTGACAGTGATAAGAGCCAGACTTGTAGCAGCTCAAGATCGCCAGAAGAAATACGCAGATTTGCATCGGCAGGACCGAGACTTCAAAGTCGGCAGTTTCGTATTCTTGAAGGTATCTCCATGGAAGGGAAAAATCCGTTTCGGCAAGAAAGGAAAATTGAGTCCAAGATTCATAGGACCGTTCGAGATACTGAAGCGAGTGGGCGAAGTGGCATACAAAGTTGCGTTACCACCCGAGTTGGAGCATATCCACAACGTGTTCCACATTTCCGTGTTGCGACCGTACAAGGCCGACTACAAGCACGTGATTTCTTACGAGCCCATTCAAGTGGAGAAGAACTTGGCGTATGAAGAAATTCCTGTCCAAATATTAGATAGGAAAGAACAAACTTTGAGAAATAAAGTTATTTCATCTGTAAAAGTACTTTGGCGTAACCACGATGTCGAGGAGGCAACGTGGGAGTTAGAAGATAGGATGATGAGGGACTATCCCCATCTATTTGTGTAACCTTGTAGCAATTCCGGGACGGAATTTTTATAAGGGGGGGAGGATGTAATACCCGAGAACTTTCATATATTATTAAAAAAAATATATTAATGGAAATGAGAATTTATTTGAATATAAATGATTTTGTGTTATGAGATGAATTAATTCAATTATATATAATTGAATAATTATAATAATTGAGAAATTGGTGGAGTTTGTGATAAACTCGTTGATTGCCTTGTGTGGCACAGTGACGTAATATAAGAATGATTATATTAATTTAAGCGAACAATTAATCTATATTAATTGTTAATCGAAGAATATTAATTAACTGTTATAAAATACTAATGAGGATTGATTAATAATATGTGATTATTATTGCAAGAAACATAATAATAATGAGCAACGTGTTTATAAATATAATAAGATTATATCAAAGTGATAGTTAATCATATAAAGGTTAATTAAATTGTTATGGAGGTTAACAATTATATTGATTGATGTAGGATATGTGTATATTATTAATTAATATTCAATTTATAAGATGAGAAATTATATGTGCAAGCATGCGAATTAAATGTATAGTAACTATATGTTATGATATGTGTAGGTGACAAATGATGTGTGGATATACATTAAAATAATGTATCATGGATCTATTATAAATAATTGTTGAGTAATACAATTTAATAATATATGATATAATGTAATGTGGTAGTATCCGATTGTATTATATCGGTAAGATAAAATGTACATAGATTATATGTATTCAAATTGCATTTATTACATTATGGGGAGAACATTGTAATTATAACCTAAGAGTACATATAATATATAACATAAGTGTAGCATATAGTCCATTTGTAAGAATGTTGAGATTTGCTTGGCTTGTCCCAATATAATAGTCACTCTCCTTTCCCTCATTCACGTGCACAGCCATTATGGCCTAAGCCTATTGCTTCTCCTTAAACTCAGTAAATTTCCATAGCCTTGTAGCAATGATGAGCAAGGGAGTGGTTTTAATGATGGATTCTAACAACTAAATACCTACCATTCTATAACCTTCATGCAATTTGACAATCCGTTAGTTTGATTTGGGAGTTAGAAGCTTGGACTGTGTATTCATTCTTCTATATAAAGGAACTCCCTGCACCTTCATTTCATTGCTGAAATATTTCTAAGAGAAGAGAGTATACTGTGATTGTCTATTTAGTTCAGAAGGAATTTCTATAGTAGCATCAGCAAGCTTACTCCATAACAGAGGTATAAATCCTCTTCGTGTCTTCATTTTCATTTTCTGTCAAAAGAACTCCATTGTTGTTCTCTGAGTTTTGTTGAAATTCTTGATTATGCCAAATTGGTTCATGATTGGTTTGTAGAACCCTTATATTGTTGTTATATGAACATACACACATGATGGAACCACTGAATAGTCTTTCATTTCCATTGTTCCTCTTCAATTTCTGTAAATACATGAAATTCATAAATTAGTTAGAGTTCATGAAATTGGGAATTGATAATTGCTATTGACTGTTATATAAGCATATATGTATGTGTTAGTAAGTTAAACAAGTTTAATATCTGGGTATGTTGAAATCGATGAAATGGGAGGTTTTGGGTCGGTTTTCGCTGCAGTCTGAACCGTAGAAAACTGCCTCGACGCCGCAGTCCGCGCCGCAGCGCCACACGCGCCGTAGCCCGCGCCGCAGCGCCGCACGCAGCGCCACTAGCGCCGCAGCGCCACTAGCGCCGCAGCGCCAGTATTAAGCTACTGTTGCCGCGCCGCAGCGCCAGCCTCTGTGTTCAGTTTTCTGCATTCTGCAACAAAACTGTTATGTACCAATTGTTTAATTTTTGTTTAAACAAGCATGGGAGCATGATTAATACATATATATAAACCTAATGAGGCAACAAGCTGATGATCGGTGGACCGGCACAATCCAACCGCCCAACCGCCAGAACCTTTAACATGACCGTCCAAGACGCAGTGGCTGCGAAGGATGTGGTGTCAGGTATAATCCCAATCAATGATATAAATGCGTATGTATTATTTGATTCGGGTGCCACCTGTTCTTTTGTATCTGAAGAATTTGCTAGTAGACTTAGTACACCTCGAGAACTATTAGAAAATCCTTTGATCATAGAAGTTGCTAATAAGGAAGTGATCCCTGTAGAATACGTTTATCGAAATTATCGCGCAAATATTAGTAAACATAAAATGAGCGTAGACTTGATTCCTATTAGACTGGGAGAATTTGACGTAATACTGGGAATGGATTGGTTGTATAACCATGCTGCGATAATTGACTGTCAGAACAAATGTGTGAACCTTCAGACTCCGAGTAAGTCTAAGGTAGTGTTTTATGGTAGCTCATCGCTTAAGCAATCGTGTTGCGTTACGATGATGCAGGCCAAGAAATTGTTAAGGAAAGGATGTGGAGGATATTTAGCTTACATCGTTGATACTCGGAAGAAGGGAGTAGAAATTAAGGATATATCCGTAGTTAATGAATTTCAAGACGTGTTTCCGGACGATCTGCCTGGTCTTCCGCCAGACAGAGAAATCGAATTCGTAATAGACTTAGCACCGGGAACGGCACCGATTTCGAAAGCTCCATATCGTATGGCGCTAGTAGAAATGAAGGAATTGATGATACAATTGCAAGAATTATTGGATAAGGGTTACATTCGACCGAGTGTTTCTCCTTGGGGAGCACCAGTACTATTCGTTAAGAAGAAGGACGGATCGATGAGGCTCTGTATCGATTATCGAGAATTGAATAGAGTAACGATCAAGAACCGGTATCCGCTACCGAGGATAGACGACTTATTTGATCAACTGAAGGGAGCAAAGTGTTTCTCAAAGATCGACCTACGAACAGGATATCATCAACTGAAGGTACGGGATGAGGACATACCAAAGACTGCGTTTCGAACCCGTTATGGACACTACGAGTTTTTGGTAATGTCATTCGGATTGACTAATGCTCCGGCAGCATTTATGGACTTGATGAACCGAGTTTTCAAGCCATACTTGGATAAATTTGTAGTGGTTTTTATCGACGACATTTTGATCTACTCAAAGACAGAGGAAGAACACGCCGAACATCTAAAGATTATTTTGGAGGCACTAAGGAAGGAGAAGATGTATGCAAAATTTTCTAAGTGCGAATTTTGGATGGAGAAGGTTCAATTCTTAGGCCACGTGGTGGATAAGAATGGAATCTCTGTAGACCCTGCGAAGGTTGAAGCAGTAAGTAATTGGGAACAACCGAGAACACCGACGGAGGTGAGAAGCTTTCTAGGGTTAGCTGGGTACTATCGAAGATTCATCTAAGATTTTTCTAAGATAGCAACCCCGTTGACCAATTTGACTAGAAAGACGGTGAAATTTGTATGGACCGACAAATGCGAAGAAAGTTTTCAAGAACATGAAAAGGAGATTGAGCGAAACACCTGTGTTATCATTACCAGATGATGCGGAGAAATTTTGTGGTGTATAGTGATGCATCGCACAAGGGGCTTGGCTGTGTGCTCATGCAACATGGCAAGGTTATTGCATATGCGTCACGACAATTGAAGGATTACGAAAAACGATACCCTACTCATGACTTAGAGTTAGCGGCAGTAGTTTTTGCGTTAAAGATATGGAGACATTATCTATACGGAGAAAAATGTGAGATATACACGGACCACAAAAGTCTGAAATATATCTTCACACAGAAGGAGTTAAACATGCGGCAGAGAAGGTGGTTAGAATTAATCAAAGACTATGACTGCGATATTCTTTATCACCCGGGAAAGGCAAATGTGGTTGTCGATGCTCTGAGCAGGAAAGGAAGGAGAGAAGTTGTTTAATTTAACAACTCAGGAAGAGTTGATAAGAGAGATGGAGAAATTGGAGATAGAAGTAAAAGGACCAGAAAAGTCTGGTGAGAAGTTAATTGTAATGGAAGCTTGTCCGACGTTGTTGAATAGAGTAAAGGAAGCTCAGGAAAAGGATGAAGAGTGTGAGAAAATCCGAAAGAGGATCACAGAAAGTGAGGAAGAAAAATTTCGAATGGATAAAGACGGTATTTTGAGATTTGAAGGGAGAGTGTGGGTACCAGCGGTAACCGAGTTGAGGGAAGAGATTTTGCACGAGGCACACAATACGACATATTCCGTTCATGCGGGAGGCACAAAGATGTACCGAGATCTAAGGCAACATTTTTGGTGGCCTAATTTGAAACGGGAAGTCGCAGAGTGCGTCAGTAAATGCTTGACTTGCCAACGCGTTAAAGCAGAGCATCAGCGGCCAAGTGGTTTACTACAACCGTTAGAAATACCAGAGTGGAAATGGGAGCATATTACCATGGACTTCGTGGTAGGACTTCCAGTTACACAGAAAGGTTATGATGCTATTTGGGTTATCGTGGATCGACTAACGAAGACCGCACACTTTCTACCAATCAAGATCCGCTACAGTTTGAACCAATTAGCAAGCCTATATGTAAAAGAAATTATTTCACGACATGGAGTGCCGGTGTCAATTGTCTCTGATCGAGATCCGCGCTTCACGTCCAATTTTTGGAAGAGTTTGCAGGAAAGAATGGGAACGCAGTTGAGGTTGAGTACAGCTTATCATCCTCAAACAGACGGACAAAGTGAGCGAACAATACAAACGCTAGAAGACATGCTTAGGACTTGCGTGATGGATTTTAAGGGAAATTGGGACGACCACCTACCCTTAGTAGAATTCGCATATAATAATAGCTACCATGCGAGTATTGGCATGCCACCGTACGAAGCTCTTTACGGGAGAAAGTGCAGAACGCCGTTATGTTGGGACGAAGTCGGAGAACGACGAATACTCGGACCAGAGTTAGTTCAACAAACCGCAGACGTGGTGACAGTGATAAGAGCCAGACTTGTAGCAGCTCAAGATCGCCAGAAGAAATACGCAGATTTGCATCGGCAGGACCGAGACTTCAAAGTCGGCAGTTTCGTATTCTTGAAGGTATCTCCATGGAAGGGAAAAATCCGTTTCGGCAAGAAAGGAAAATTGAGTCCAAGATTCATAGGACCGTTCGAGATACTGAAGCGAGTGGGCGAAGTGGCATACAAAGTTGCGTTACCACCCGAGTTGGAGCATATCCACAACGTGTTCCACATTTCCGTGTTGCGACCGTACAAGGCCGACTACAAGCACGTGATTTCTTACGAGCCCATTCAAGTGGAGAAGAACTTGGCGTATGAAGAAATTCCTGTCCAAATATTAGATAGGAAAGAACAAACTTTGAGAAATAAAGTTATTTCATCTGTAAAAGTACTTTGGCGTAACCACGATGTCGAGGAGGCAACGTGGGAGTTAGAAGATAGGATGATGAGGGACTATCCCCATCTATTTGTGTAACCTTGTAGCAATTCCGGGACGGAATTTTTATAAGGGGGGGGGAGGATGTAATACCCGAGAATTTTCATATATTATTAAAAAAATATATTAATGGAAATGAGAATTTATTTGAATATAAATGATTTTGTGTTATGAGATGAATTAATTCAATTATATATAATTGAATAATTATAATAATTGAGAAATTGGTGGAGTTTGTGATAAACTCGTTGATTGCCTTGTGTGGCACAGTGACGTAATATAAGAATGATTATATTAATTTAAGCGAACAATTAATCTATATTAATTGTTAATCGAAGAATATTAATTAACTGTTATAAAATACTAATGAGGATTGATTAATAATATTTGATTATTATTGCAAGAAACATAATAATAATGAGCAACGTGTTTATAAATATAATAAGATTTATATCAAAGTGATAGTTAATCATATAAAGGTTAATTAAATTGTTATGGAGGTTAACAATTATATTGATTGATGTAGGATATGTGTATATTATTAATTAATATTCAATTTATAAGATGAGAAATTATATGTGCAAGCATGCGAATTAAATGTATAGTAACTATATGTTATGATATGTGTAGGTGACAAATGATGTGTGGATATACATTAAAATAATGTATCATGGATCTATTATAAATAATTGTTGAGTAATACAATTTAATAATATATGATATAATGTAATGTGGTAGTATCCGATTGTATTATATCGGTAAGATAAAATGTACATAGATTATATGTATTCAAATTGCATTTATTACATTATGGGGAGAACATTGTAATTATAACCTAAGAGTACATATAATATATAACATAAGTGTAGCATATAGTCCATTTGTAAGAATGCTGAGATTTGCTTGGCTTGTCCCAATATAATAGTCACTCTCCTTTCCCTCATTCACGTGCACAGCCATTATGGCCTAAGCCTATTGCTTCTCCTTAAACTCAGTAAATTTCCATAGCCTTGTAGCAATGATGAGCAAGGGAGTGGTTTTAATGATGGATTCTAACAACTAAATACCTACCATTCTATAACCTTCATGCAATTTGACAATCCTGTTAGTTTGATTTGGGAGTTAGAAGCTTGGACTGTGTATTCATTCTTCTATATAAAGGAACTCCCTGCACCTTCATTTCATTGCTGAAATATTTCTAAGAGAAGAGAGTATACTGTGATTGTCTATTTAGTTCAGAAGGAATTTCTATAGTAGCATCAGCAAGCTTACTCCATAACAGAGGTATAAATCCTCTTCGTGTCTTCATTTTCATTTTCTGTCAAAAGAACTCCATTGTTGTTCTCTGAGTTTTGTTGAAATTCTTGATTATGCCAAATTGGTTCATGATTGGTTTGTAGAACCCTTATATTGTTGTTATATGAACATACACACATGATGGAACCACTGAATAGTCTTTCATTTCCATTGTTCCTCTTCAATTTCTGTAAATACATGAAATTCGTAAATTAGTTAGAGTTCATGAAATTGGGAATTGATAATTGCTATTGACTGTTATATAAGCATATATGTATGTGTTAGTAAGTTAAACAAGTTTAATATCTGGGTATGTTGAAATCGATGAAATGGGAGGTTTTGGGTCGGTTTTCGCTGCAGTCTGAACCGCAGAAAACTGCCTCGACGCCGCAGCGCCGCAGCCCGCGCCGCAGCGCCGCACGCAGCGCCACTCGCGCCGCAGCGCCAGTATTAAGCTACTGTTGCCGCGCCGCAGCGCCAGCCTCTGTGTTCAGTTTTCTGCATTCTGCAACAAAACTGTTATGTACCAATTGTTTGATTTTTGTTTAAACAAGCATGGGAGCATGATTAATACATATATATAAACCTAATGAGGCAATGTAAGCATGTTTTAGTATATTAGCATGCATGGTTAACCAAACGACACATAGTTTGGAAACGAATTTAAAGTTTCATAAACGACGTTAACATATATGAAGTATGTATACATTCTGACTTTTCGAGCATGTTTATAGGGCCTTGAAATACATGAAAAGCATGTTAACTTACATATAT
Organism: Panax stipuleanatus; assembly: GCA_020205555.1. Classification (NCBI taxonomy): domain Eukaryota; kingdom Viridiplantae; phylum Streptophyta; class Magnoliopsida; order Apiales; family Araliaceae; genus Panax; species Panax stipuleanatus. The sequence continues at coordinate 13,853,745 of CM035118.1, read as the reverse complement.
AGGTTTCATAAGGAAGCATGAACATGATAGACCTTATTAATGAACTATACTAACAAAGTATAAGCTTTGAACGTGAACGTTGGTATGTTATGACGAGAATTAGAATTTGACATTTATGGACACATGTGATAGTACTCTTAGACTCATTCATGTGTCATGCATGTATATATACCATGATTAGTTGCCGTGATTAAAGTTTAAGCATGAACAAAGCATGTTTTCAAGATAATAACAATGCTAGCTACATATATGCAATACGAGTACTCATGAGCATGACTAATACAAGTTATATGAATATCTTATGTGTTTAAAAGCAATCATGTTAGACCATATGAGTTCGTGTCCTTGAATGGCATTAAGTATTAACTTAAGAACCTATACCATGTACGATTGGATTTGGAAAAGTTGTACAAGCATGAAAGTATCCTTTAAATATGAATACATGCTACGCGATATTATATGATGTTACTTGAACCCGATTTTGACGGTTAACTTAAGGAGATGCCGTAACTTGCTAAAATGAAATATATTTAGTATTGATTGTGGTCTTATGTGATATTAATAATATGCAAGCATGTTTGCTAATTGTTGAGATCTTATATAATATGAGAATGCGTTTAAACTCTAAAGAAGGAACGTTAAGGATAGAAATTATATTCTATATAACTGTGTAGCTAGGTAAAACTTAGCTTATGTGTTGATCGTATATTCAAAGAGAAAATGTGAAGTTAAATTATATGACTAATGAATATCATATATATATGTAACTGTATTACGATAGGAATTCGAAAGTGTTGATTGCTTTTCGTGGATAAACTACGCTAAAGGCAAGTTCTCTTACTTACACTCTTTTAAAGTGCAAGTATCCTAACCGACGCATTTACTTTATGCAAGGAAATCTATGATTGTGAAAGTTTCCTAACTTATACTCTTTTACTATGCAAGTATCCTATCTTGTGTATTGCGAACTAGTTTCCTATTTAATCGGTTGAATCGAATTAGCATACTTGAACTCTTATTTCATTAAAGCTATTATTCATGTTGAACTTAGTATTGTTCTTGAATATTGTGAAAGTGTCTATGCCATTTGATTCGGCTGGACTTATGTTATTGAAAAGCAACCCAAACTAATTAATTGGTGCGGGATCTTGTATTTGACTGGAAAGAACAACCTTCTTTGAAGGGAATATATAATTGTCGGAGAACCGACGTGCACACTTGAGTATGGTTGATTGTTATGCATAACAAGGGTACTTTAGGCTGATCACCTGTTGTACCTATTTTTGTTGGATTTTCAGTTTATTACGGTCAATTCTAGTAGAAGTTCATAATCCATAGTGACTACTCAGTATTCAATTATTTGAAATCTTGAATTGACTTATTATTGAATCATATTGATATTATCCTGTCCTTAGCGACTGATATTGAGAACTGTTGATATTCTTGTTATTCTTGAACTATCAAATCTTGTTATACCCTTTCGAGAATTGAGAATCTTATTACTCACCCTTATTGTATATTACTTGCTGGGCAATTTGTGCTCATTCTTGCTTTCCCTAAAACATTTCAGTTAAGGCAGAGCATGGTGAACCTTCGGGCGTTGATAAGGGCAAGGGCAAAGCTACCAACTAGCTTATGTCTGTTATGTTTTAAATATATTAATATTGTATGAAGATGATGTAGTAAGACTGGATTTGATTATGTTTAAGCTTAAGTTAGATTATGTAATAAGTCGTTAACTGATATTATTATGTAATCTATTAAGTACTGTAGGTTGCGAGACTTGGGGGAATAATTATAATAAATCATTGTAAATTATTCTAGAATAGATTTTCCGCTGTGATCGTATGATATTTAATTATTATTATTGTGATGTATTACCATGAGCACGTGATGAACCGAATTCGAGAGACCAAGTGGCGGTCCTGGAATTTGGGGGCTGTCACAGGTTGGTATCAGAGCCGTAGTTATAAACCTTAGGAACGAGTGTCCTTAGACTATAACTTAGGTGAACTTAGAAGTTAGGAAGGAGATAAAACTCATGTAGAGTTTTCCTTGAGAGACTTAGTCTGTTATGAAATGTAACTTCATTCTATACAATGAACTTATATTTTATTTAACATTCTAATGGAGATGCTATTTCGTGTCTTGTGTTTGTGATTATAGGATGACAGACACAGGTGTACCTAGTAGAGTGGCCGAGGAGGAGCCTAGGGATATACATGTAGTGTACGAAGCACCTCTAGGGGCTACACCAGTGCAGGCTGTTGCATCGATCGAGTCCGACGACGAGGACAATATTGAGATAGAGACTGATCCAGAGGAGGAGCCGATGGAGGATGAGCCAGTAGAGGACTCTGATGAGGCTACTATAGCGGAGCAGATGCTAGGAGAGTATGAGGAGCGGATCCTAGAGTTAGACTGTAGAGTTCAGGAGCTGGAGGCAGAGGCCCACGAGAGAGAGTCTGAGTTCCAGAAGCTGAGGGACGAGGACCACCAGAGGAAGCTGGCTATGCAAGAGTTAGAGGTGGAGATTGCCTACCGTAGGGAGGCAGGGATCCAGATGGGGACTCTGTTTCACAGGTCAGTGGCTAGGAATGCAGATTTGGCAGAGAAGCTAGAAGAGGTTGAGCAGAGGGAACTGAGTGAGAAGACTGAGAAAGAGGCACTCCATACTCAGCTAGAGTTGGAGGTGATGGATAGGTTACACTTCGAGGAGAAGTGGGAAGCGTCCAATGAGAGAACTGACGACCTTGAGGATGAGGTCAGGTGCAAAAAGAGAAAGATGAACAAGATGGGGTATGTGTTCCGTTCAGCTTTTGAAAGGGTGATTGATGGTGTGTACCACTACCCGGCAGAACAGGGACAGACTCTACATACCTTGAGCCGAGAGCTGTTTGCGTATATAGCACAGTTGGAGTACAAGAGCGCAGTGGAACGCGGGATGATGGGATGAGATTTCCTTAGTCAGTCTAGTGGTAGTACTAGTTGTGTCTTTATGTATTGTATATACTATGTTGTAATTCCGATCTTTTGTGTAAGATGTGGGATGATGATGTAAACCCCGAGTTAGCTTCTGTTAGAGGGGTAGTATGGTAGTAGGTTGGTATATTCCCCGTCTTTTGTGATATTAGGGGATATATGTGATGACATTTATAGCAGTATGCTAGGAAATCATGTAATGAAAATGAAATGGCATATGAATATAAATGGAGTTGATTTTAGAAACGTGTTATAAATTTATTCTTTTAGTATTAAAAGAAATACTTAAGTAATATACTTGAATAATAATAAAATGAAAAAAATTGTGATGCAGATAATGCCGCCCAGACGTAGATTGACTGCACCCGAAGAATCCGTTAACAATGAGAGAGAACAAGTAGACCCGATCCAGAAACTGGTAGACTTGTTAGGAGAAGCCTTAAGGGGAAGGAACAATGAACCCGTTCGCCCGAACCCTCAAACTGTGTCAGTAACAACCTTTAAAGACTTTAAGAGTGTAGGACCCCCGGAGTTCGAGGGAACTACCGACCCAATCGTCGCACAAACGTGGATCAAAGAGATCGAAAAAGCTTTCACTATAGCTAGCGTAGGCGAAGATCAGAAGACGGTGTTTGCCACGTACATGATGAGGGGAGAAGCGAACTACTGGTGGGAGGCTAATCAACAAAGAGCTGGAGAAGGGATAATAGCTTGGGATAAGTTTAAGACACTGTTCTTCGAGAATTACTTTCCGAAAAGTATGAAGAATAGGATGGAGGTGAAATTCCTAGAGTTAAAACAAGGTGAAATGACGGTGGCGCAATACGCGGCTAGGTTTAACGAACTAGCGCGATTTGCGGAGCACCAAGTTGGTGATGAAGAGAGGAAGGCTAGACGCTTTGAACAAGGGTTGAAGCCATGGCTGTTCAATAAGGTATCAGTTCTTCAAATTGATTCCTTTGCAACATTACTGGAGAAGGCAATCATAGCGAAAGGCGGCAGTGAGGCCTTAAGTCTGTATAACAAAGAAAAGAAAGGAAAGAATACTGGAGGAGAGAATCGTACGGGAGGAAGCATTAGCGGAGGAAGCAACTTGGGAAAGAGAAAGTGGGAGAACAACAACAACAACAAAAACAACAATAATAATCAATCAGGGAATTTTCGTGGAGGTTTCAAGAAGAGGGCTGAAGGATGCCCGAAGTGTGGGAAGAATCACCAGGGCGAGTGCTGGAAGGGACGTGGCACTTGCTACAACTGCGGACAGGAAGGGCACATCTCACCCAACTGTTTGAAACCGAAAAAGATACAAGGATGCTCTGCGTGTGGCTCGACGGAGCACCGAATTAAGGACTGCCCAAAGAAGGAAAGTGGCGGGGGTAGTAATCAGCAAGGAGGCAACAAGCTGATGATCGGTGGACCGGCACAATCCAACCGCCCAACCGCCAGAACCTTTAACATGGCCTTCCAAGACGCAGTGGCTGCGAAGGATGTGGTGTCAGGTATAATCCCAATCAATGATATAAATGCTTATGTATTATTTGATTCGGGTGCCACCTGTTCTTTTGTATCTGAAGAATTTGCTAGTAGACTTAGTACACCACGAGAACTATTAGAAAATCCTTTGATCATAGAAGTTGCTAATAAGGAAGTGATCCCTGTAGAATACATTTATCGAAATTGTCGCGCAAATATTAGTAAACATGAAATGAGCGTAGACTTGATTCCTAGTAGACTGGGAGAATTTGACGTAATACTAGGAATGGATTGGTTGTATAACCATGCTGCGATAATTGACTGTCAGAACAAATGTGTGAACCTTCAGACTCCGAGTAAGTCTAAGGTAGTGTTTTATGGTAGCTCATCGCTTAAGCAATCGTGTTGCGTTACGATGATGCAGGCCAAGAAATTGTTAAGGAAAGGATGTGGAGGATATTTAGCTTACATCGTTGATACTCGGAAGAAGGGAGTAGAAATTAAGGATATATCCGTAGTTAATGAATTTCAAGACGTGTTTCCGGACGATCTGCCTGGTCTTCCGCCAGACAGAGAAATTGAATTCGTAATAGACTTAGCACCGGGAACGGCACCGATTTCGAAAGCTCCATATCGTATGGCGCCAGTAGAAATGAATGAATTGATGATACAATTGCAAGAATTATTGGATAAGGGTTACATTCGACCGAGTGTTTCTCCTTGGGGAGCACCAGTACTTTTATTTCATAAAATTCGGGGTCTTACATTGACCTATCTTAGTCTACTCTCGCGCCTTTGTCGACGTCGAAAAAAAATCCGCGGGTCGGGTCACAACCCGAATCTTTCTCGCTTCCTAAGTTATGTCTACCCTTACTCTTTTTGTAGTGAAAAAGGTTTTGAAGGGTTTTTTAGAAAAAGGCCAACATGTATCATGTCGACAATTGAATGTTTTACAGAGTCGCCAATTGGTAGATTTGAAATGGTTGTACCAACTCAACCGAGTTTTGTTTGAAAAGAGGTCTAATTCTTAGGACACAGTCGAAACTTGATCTTTGAAATCGAAGTTTTGAGTTCGAGGGCTTGGTTAAGTGTGGGGAAGATATTAGGCACCCCACAACTCCCGTGTAAACACGATACCGCATCTTTTTAATATTTCCCTTTTAAAGCTGCAATGTGTGTGTGAATGCTGGAAGAAAATTGGGCATATACTTTGATTGAAAGTATGTTTATGCATCGTTGAAACTATATACGAAAGGTTTGATTTGCAAAAGTCTTTGATTTGATTTGCAAAAAGTGTTTGATTTGATTTGCAAAAGCTTCTTTTTTCGATAAGATTATTGAAATGATGTTTTTGAAAGAAGGTTTTCAAAACCTTACGCTAACATAGGAATTGAAGCATATCGATACTTCAGTTTTATCTTTTCAGCCTTATGGCTCAGTTTGAATGGTGATTGTCGGGCTGCGAAGCCTCCTCGACCACAAAATATATATAAGTGTCGGTTTTCTCATGGGGATGACAGCCATCGGAGTGACTCTGACACGACAAATCATATTTTCACTATGTTGAGACCTTAAATTCGGATAATCGTTTTAAGGTCTTTTGTATGTACATTTTTATAGAAAAACTGGCAGGGTACATTTATAAAGTAGAGTTTGTCCATCGTGGGAATCAGATTCTGATCTGTTTGATCATGAATTCCAAGATTTCTAGGCTCACATAGGGAGGCCAATAAACCTGCACAACTCAATTTTGTACAGAAATATATCGAAATACTGCCAGAACCAAGGATTCATCAGTAAATCCTGGCTCGCACATGACCGAAGCATCTCGTTCCCACTAGATAGCAATCTAAGGACCGCGAGGTAGCTTTCATAGTTGAAACTAGAAAAAATGCTAGATTTAGATAAATCTCAGTCATTCTAGTTTCTCGGTTCTGTCTGGACCTATTTTGAATCGTTTGAAAGTTAGATTTTGCGAGATTCAAAGAAATCTAGTTCGCTAGTAGAAATGTCAGTGCCGATTCATATCAAATGAATATTTAAAGCAACAATTTAATAAAATGAGTACAATAATATATATATATATATATATACGAAAGCTGTAAAGGGCGATGGGTTTTCACTCCGATGCCCGGACTGAAATGTAAATATATATATATGCATATATATTTATAAAAGCTGTAAAAAGCCATAGAGTAAATTGGGCTGGACAGAATGGAAATATATATATATGTATAAAAACGGTAAAGGGCGGTGGGTTTTCACTCTGATGCCCGGACTAGAATGAATATATATATATATATATATATATATATATATATATAAAAGTTGTATAAAAGCCACTGAATGACCCAGGCTGGAAAGAATGTAAATATATATATAAAACAGTAAAGGGCGGTGGGTTTTCATTCCGAGGCCCAGACGAAAATATATATATATATATATATATATATACATATATATATATATATATACATATATATATATATATATAAAAGCAGTAAAAAGGCCACAGAATGATCCAGGCCAAGTTGGAATGTAAATATATATATTTATAATTAAATATAGACAATAAAATAGTCAAACCGGGACTGGGAAGATAACCCAGTACGGTGAAAGGTGCATATATATATATATATATATATATGTATATATATATATATAAAAGCAGTAAACTACTGTGGATTTGACATTCGGGCTTAACAGAATTAAAAAGTTAGTATATATACAAAAAAAAGCCAAACTCAGACTAGAAAGATAACCTAGTCCGGCGAAGTTGCTCAAAACGAAGATATTAGCATATCAAAGCTATTAGAAGCGACGGATCGTCAATCCGAGTTGTAAAATGCCAGAAAATGCGTTTAGGTACTAAAATGTACCAAAAGTTAACAAAAACGGTCACGGAACTAAGTTCCGGTCATATTTAGAAAACAAAACTTGATATGCAAGTGTATAACAGCGTAAAGAAGTAGTAATAACTTTCTAATCGTAAAAATACTAACGATGGACTGCTACACGGGCTTTTTGCCAAATCGTAGGCTTTAAACGTCTGTTTTTACCAGTTATTTTCTGATATGTGGTAGTATGTGGGTATATCTACGTGTTAAAGTGAAAAAATTTGGGTTTGGAAGACAAGAAAATGGCTAGAAAACCAAACGAGTAGGGGTTCAGAGCGTTTCTGAATTCTTCAAATGAGTTGGGGGTGAGATCATATATATAGACCCAGGAGAAGCGGCTGTACTTGCTGTTGCCGCAGTTAGAGGTGCGGCTCCACGTGGTAGGGGTCCCGTGGTGGGTCCCATCGTCTCAAAGTACGTGCACTTCGAGCAATGTGAGGTCCGGTTCGAAACTTTCTAACTTTTGATCGAAGAGTCTGTTTGAGGCGTGTTATACCTTTCCAAAAAGCCCTCACCGAGTGCGTCGCAATGACATGGGAGAAAACATTTTTTGAGTCCAAAAAGACGGGTTTATAACTGGGTCTTTGATTCCTCACAGTTTATCCGTTGAGCTGTCTTGCGCTGTTTTCACTCGGGATCATTGTTATGGTTTGTTCTGACCTTAGTGGCATTAATTCTGCTTGAGTTTGACCAAATCGACTTCAAGTTGGTAAAATGAGCAGTTTTTGCCCACCCGGGGTTGCCTTCAATGTCGGCATGGCCTTCGGCTGACTTCCTGGGGTTGTTTCCAAGGTTTGGATCCCATTCGAGTCTGTTCGTCCTCAGTGTTGTCTCCGAGGCTGACTTGGTCATTCCAGGTTTTCCTTTGGAGATGTTATGATACTTCACGATTATTTTCAAAGTTGACTTGACCTTCCGGGTTGAGACCGAGGCTGACCTGTACCTCCTGGGTTGAGACCGGGGCTGACTTGTACCTCCTGAGTTGAGACTGGGGATGAATTGGGGGCCCAGTATTGAGACCGAACTTGATTTGATAACTCGGTATTGAGATCAGGCTCTGATTTGATGACCCTGTATTGAGACCGGGGTTGAACTGATGGCCCGGTATTGAGATCGGGGTTGATTTGATGACCCAATATTGAGACCAAGGTTGAACTGATGGCCCGGTATTGAGACCGGGGTTGAGTTGATGGCCCGGTATTGAGACTGGGGTTGAGTTGATGTCCTGATATTTAGACCGGGGTTGAGTTGATGGCTCGGTATTGAGACCAGGGTTAATTTGATGGCCCGGTATTAAGACCGGGGTTGAACTGATGGCCCAGTTTTGAGACCGGGGTTGAGCTGATGGCCCAGTATTGAGATCCGGGGTTGAACTGGTGGCCCGATATTGAGATCGCGATATTGAGACCGGGGTTGATTTGATGGCCCAGTATTGAGTCCGGGGTTGATTTGATGGCCCGGTATTGAGACCAGAGTTGAGTTGATGACCTGGTATTGAGATCGGGGTTGATTTGATGACCTGGTATTGAGATCGGGGTTGATTTGATGGTCCAGTATTGAGATCGGGGTTGAGTTGATGACCCGGTATTGAAACTGGGGTTAATTTGATGACCCGATATTAAGATCGGGGTTGAGTTGATGGCCCGATATTGAGAACGGGGTTAATTTGATGGCCCGATATTGAGACCGGGGTTGAGTTAATGACCCAGTATTGAGACCGGGATTGATTTGACTACCCGATATTGAGACCGGGATTGATTTGATGGTCCGGTATTGAGACTGGGGTTGAGTTGATGACCCGGTATTGAGATCGGGGTTGATTTGATGACCCGATATTGAGACTGGGTTGAGTTGATGGCCCGGTATTGAGATCGGGGTTGAGTTGATGGCCCAGGTATTGAGACTGGGGTTGATTTGATGGCCTGGTATTGAGACCGAGGTTGAGTTGATGGCCTGGTATTAAGATCGGAGTTGATTTGATGACCCGACATTGAGACCGGGGTTGATTTGATGACCTGGTATTAAGACTGGGGTTGAGTTGATGGCCCAGTATTGAGACCGGGGTTGATCTGATGGCCCTGTATTAAGAGCGGGGTTAATTTGATGGCCCGATATTGAGACTGGGATTGAGTTGATGGCCCGGTATTGAAACCGGGGTTGATTTGATGACCCGATATTGAGACCCTGGTTGATTTGATGGCCCGGTATTTAGACCGGGGTTGATTTGATGGCCCGGTATTGAGACCGGGGTTGAGTTGATGGCCCGGTATTGAGATTGGGGTTGATTTAAAAAGACATTTTTGGCCTCCTACAGTATTAGTAACAGGAAAATGAAATTTCGAGTGTCTACACCCTTTAAATAAATAATTATTTTATTAACAAATGAATAAGATTGTTACAAATATGCTTTGTCATCATACATGATTGGCTTGTGCGCATACTACTTTAAGTAGTAGCATCCATAGTTTTATACTAGCGCTGAAGCTCGTTACTCATGGATACGAGCATGATGAATTGAGCCACATATGCATCATTTTGCCACTTTCTAAAAGTAGCAATCTCTTCCTTAGGAAGTTGTTTCTGCAAAAGTTGCAGGGACGAGCAAATTTAGGACATAAGAAAGCTCTTCAGCAGTGAGAACAATTCTCAGATTTCTTAACCAATCCGTGTAATTCGGTCCGGTCAGTTTGTTAGCATCAAGTATGCTACGAAACGATAGTGAGTGTGACATTTTCAAATTCTGCATGTGAAAAAGATAATGTTTTAGCACACATTCATTTAATTAATTAATTACCAAAATAAATTAGGTCTTATTTTAAATCGGTATCTCCCACTATTTTCTTCAAATAATATTAGCCTCATTTATATAGTTCGACAAATCTAATTAAAGATTTGATAGTGAGATTAAGGATCTCATTTCAAATGTATATAGCTTTATGGTGACACAACAAACTATATATAAATAAATAGGTAGACAACTCTTGTCAATTACATCAATCATGTAACTCCTTTTATTTTGTCTCTTAGATTATTTTGATCAAGTAGTGACACATCCAAATCAAAATTATCTAAGTTAAGTCAAATATAACACTTCCATATATTCAAAAAGAAAAACACTGTCCTTGTGGTGACACAACAAAATAACATCGTTCAGTTCTTTTATAAGCATCAAATGTGATACAATAACATCTCAAAAAATTAAGATAAGCCTTGTGGTGAAACAACAAACTTATAATGATTAATTAATACTCTATTGTTTTATCACGCTAGAAGGCGACGTTCGATATTCCAAATATCTTTGAACATTATAATTTAGTATAATTTCTTTGTCGGGTTTATTATTATTTGTCTCATCTTGTTTAGCGTGCATATATATATATATACATATATATATATATATATATATATATATATAAACGCGTTATATTAATTTACATGCGAATCATGTTGTATAATATATATATATATATATATATATATAGTAAGCATTCATATATAGAATACTATATTCTACCTGGATTGATTATGGACTTTTATTCTAGTTTGGTTCACTAGAGTCACCAAGTGAACCAAAAGGTCAAACCTAGGGTGCAAGAACTGCATTTAAATATAACTATTTTATTCAAATCCGTGCTCCATTACAAACGGGTATTCTAGCTGCTCCTTGCTCATTTGTCTCCAATTCTTCAATTAATTATAACTAATTCTATTACATAAACTATTTACTATAAATACAAATCTTGATCAGCAGTCTTGTGAAAGTACATAGGAGGGAGATATATATTACATCAAGAAAAATTAGAGAAGACGAGGTACGCAGACTTTATTTTTAAAACCCAATCATTCATGCATCCAACTAAAATAAAATTTAATCACATTGGTCAATAGTCAACAATCAATCTCATTTATTATCATACACATCACCATATGCATCAATAAATAACATTCATCTCATAAATAAAAAATTCATTCCATATATGCATCGATATGATCATTTAATGGGAAAAAGTTTGCTAAAATTTAGTTTTGAAACAAAATAAACCCTTTTATTTTAATCAAAAACCAAATCAAAATTAAAATTCCTCTATTTTTTAGCAATCTGAAATCCTATTACAGATAAAATAAACATCTTTATTTTAAACTTTTATCAATTAATTTACTTTAATTGAAGAAAACAAAAAAATCAATTTCTACAGTTGGGCGTGGCCGCGCCCAGAATGAACTGGGAACCGACGCAGTCGCTAGGGGTGGGGAACCAGTAAAAATCGACCGAACCAGACAGGTAACGAACCGAACCAGTACCAAAATTAGCCAAATTTTGGAACCGATACCGGTATCGGTTGGACCAGGTATACCGAATCGGTTTACCGGTTCGGAACCGGTTTGGTATCGATTTTTACCGAATAAAAATTGAAAAATAATATAATAATATTTTAATATTTTTATTTTTATTATTATTATTATTTTTATTAATATTAATATTATTATTATACTCATTATTTTATTATTATTATTATTATTATTATTTATTTATTAATAATAATAAAAAGAAAAAAATAGAAAATCGGTATATACCGGTACGGTTCAGTGAAATCGAACCATAAAAACTCGGTACCGAAACCGGTATGTACCAGTTTTTTTGTACTGAAACTGAATCGGTTTTTTTGTACCAAACCGACCGGTTCGGACCGGTCCGAAAAATTGAAAAAATCAAAAATTTTGCCCACCCCTAGCGGTCGCGCTCTAGAATGAAGTGGAGGCGGCGCGACCACGTAGCAGAATAAGAATTTCTTTTTACAATGCCCGGAAAATTTGATCCAATCGCATACCATACATAGATAAAATCATCAAAATCGATAATTAGCACAAAGTTAGGCTCTGATACCACTTTTAGGTTTGTATATACCGCAATCATGTGTGACGAACGAGATTTTTGTAATTTATTTTAAATATTTATTGAATTAAATAAATATTTTTGTTGGTTTATTTATTGAGTTAAATAAATATTTGATGGAATTATTGTAGATTAATTTAATTAAATGCAATATATTAATTAAATTAATGTTGGATAATTTTATAGTTCAAAGTGTGAATCTAATTGGGATAATTAAATTAAATAAGTTGTTAAATAATTATAATATTTTTTCTAATTAATTTAATAATTAATTAAAAATTAATAATTTATTATAATTAATAAATAAGAATTTTAATAATGTGGTAATTTGATTTAATGAGTAATATTGGTTTTAATTTAATTGAATTTAAATAATGTAATTTGATTAATTAAAGTGTGACATTTGTACTATATAATAAGTGTGTTAATTAAAATAAATTAAAAAGGGAACCTTTAAGGACTAGCCAAACATGGCCTTGAGAACATGGGATCAGTTAAGGCCATGATACGCTTACCTGATACTCACGTATATCAGTTTTACGCATTATATTACCAGTCTTATATTTCACGTATTTTATTCCTAAAGCTAAAGTTAGAGAGCACAAAGAGAAAAATAGAGAGAAATTAATTGAAGAAGAAGATTTGGAGAATTAAAAGAGGAGTATTCTATATCATCTTGCTCAATCTAATCAGAGAAATCAAGGGTAAATTCTTAAATTCAAGTTTTAGTTTATGTTCTTGAGTTCTTCATGAAAATTGGTTTTTAGCTCTCTGTAATTGAGTTTTCATGGTTAAATTATTGAGAAGTTGTTTATAATTGTTAATATGCATGTATAATCTACTATATGATGTTTATAAATAATTTTGGTTGAATTAATCTATGAAATTTTGTTTAAAAAGAACTTTTTGAGTTTATAGTGATATATGCACAAAAAGGCTTACTTTGGAGTTAAAATCAGTGTTCAATTCGTGTAATAAACTGTAAATTGATGATTGATTATGTTTATACATTCAAATACGAAAAGAATGCAAGTTATATGAACTGATTTGGTTGATTAACGAATCCATCGTGATTGAATTCACTAAATTTTCCAATAATGAAGAAAAGACAAAAACTTGGAAATTATGAGTTTAAATTTGGTTGTTTAAGTTGTTAAAATCATGCTGTGATTGTTATAATATGTTCCTGTAAAGTATAGAACTTATGGGTAGGATTAATTTGTTGTTTGAGCGAAGTTTTTGGGTCTATTTTGGCTCTGTTCTGTGTTCTTCGCGAACTGCAGGAACTGATTCTGCGACGCAGCGCTGCAGCACCTTTTAGAGGGCTTTTCTGCGCACCGCAGTGCCTGTGCCATGTTAAATGGTCGCGTCGCAGCGTCGACTGCTAAGCCTTGGGGTCGCGCCACAGCGTTGGTTAGCAAAATCGCCCAAAAAATTCTATATAAGTGTTCGAGTCCAGAAAACAGTAATTTAACCCTAACCTAATGAACAAGAAATGTAATAATCATGCAATGAGATGCTAAAATAGATTAGTAACATGTCAATGATGGTTTTACGTGATTAATTGATGAGTTGAATGTGCACTTAAACTCTTTGTTCGTGAGGTTTAATAATGTGTTTAAGAGTTAAGGTTTGTGTATGTGGTTAGTATAGTCAGATTTAGAGCTAAGTTAAGTTAAAAGAAAATATACGCATGATGCTAATTGTATTATAATTAATTGGTATCGTGACTTTAAATGGTATGTAAGGTTATTTGGAGAAAGTGAATTGTAACATATAGTTTACGCAAGAGGCAAGTTTTCTTACCCTATCTTGATTACAATTACGCAAGTTTTCTAACTCTAATCTTTTACATTGAACAAGTTCCTAACCTTGGCTTATAGTATTCAAGCGAGGTTATTTATAGTATTTAATAGCCTATGTTTCAATTAAGCTTTCTAATCTTTCATGAAAGCATTATTCAGTTATATAATGTTTATTCAATTATATATAGTTGAGATTCAATCTTGGATTTAATTATCGATTATATTATTGTATTGAACCTTGAATAGATAGCAAACCCTTTTTAATTCGACTAGTCCATAGTTGATGAGCGTTCTAAATTCTAGAACTTTTATTTAAAGTTAATCCAAACCAAACTTTCTTTGGTGCTGACTCTTATGTCAAACTGAGATGAACAACCCTATTATAGGGGATTATTTTACGCGTTAGTGTTAAGATGTTTGTGTACAATACATGGTACGAAGGGCTGATCCCCCTAAGTACGAGAAGTAAGGTCCATATAGTCTTATGACTGTTAAAGGTTTAAAGTATAAATACTTGACAACCTAGGACATAGTTCATGGTCTTGTGACCCTCAGATGTACTTTTGATCTTGTTATCTATTCTTGATTCAAAAGCCGAGCTTTCTATTATCCAGTATTCATTGATTACTCACATGTTATTATTATTATTATTGTTATTATTATACTTGTGGGCAATCGTTTCCTCACTCTTGCATAATAACATTGCAAATAAGGTTGAAAGAATTGACGAGCCTTCCACTAGTAAAGGCAAGGGCAAGATGAACAAGTGATGAAGACTTGTTTAATGTTATTTGAGATGTTTATGTATAAGATTTCTGTTAATTATGTTATGTTTCCGCATTTGATGTATTTAAGTTTAGATAACCTGTGATTTATTATGATGTTGTAACCATTTTATAGGAGGATTTCTATTTTAGTTATGAGTTTTATTTATATCCTTATATATGGGTAGTTAGTTGTGATTTATTTAGATAGTGAACACCGAATCCTGTGGAAATAAAGTACCGAATTTGGGGGTGTTACAAGTTGGTATCAAAGCTTTAGGTTATGAACCTTAGGTGGTAGTAGCCTTATAGGAGATCGAAAACATAGTGGTGATAAACTCTTATCGAGTTCTAAGAAATGAATTAAGGAATTCATTGAAGATAATAAAAGACTTTATGTGCTATATGCTTATGTGTTAACAACCTATGTGCTGCGAGTAGTACCGACTAGTAACTAAAACTTAAAATTTTGATTGTCAGGATGTCTGATGTTGGAGGATCCGGTCAGCCTAGGGAGGTTGAGCCCCGAGTAGCTAGAGAGGAGGAGCCCCAAAACATTCATACCGTCTGGGAGCAATTGGTATAGAGAGAGCCATCTCCATTGATCACAGTTGTGGGTTAGGAGCATAAGCTTGAGTTTGATTTAGAGGAAGACTCTGAGGAGATAAAGGTAGAGGCTGAAGAAGAGGATGAGGATCCTGATGAGATTCCACCTAATTCTATTACAGCTGAGATGTATGACTAGTTATATGACCGTAACATAGATTTCCTTGACAGAGTTGGAGGAGCTGGCAGATATACGTCAGGCTGCTATAGAGCAGAAGGATGACAAGATTGAGAATCTTGATGGACGACTTGGAGACGTGAAATGGAAGCTAGTACAGGCAAAGAGTCAGAAGGAAGAACTGTCGGCTGAGGTAGAAAAACTGAAGAGTGACCTGAGAGAGGAGTCAGCGAAGCGCGTTAGAGCGGAAGACGCTTGGATGAAGGCTGCTCGACGTGCAGATCTTGCTCAAGATAATGAACGGGCAAAGAAGGCTAAGACTGAGGAGACAGACTATACTTTTCAGACAGCGATTGATAGGGCCCAGGATCGAGTTCTCTACAATCCAGTTTAGTTCGAGGACTTACTTTAGTATATGCTGGATCGTAGGACGATGTTCCGTATTATGGAGGAAAAGAGCAAAGAGGCTGTTCAACGTCTTAGCAAGCTATGATAGGAAAAGTAGTAAGTTATGTAAATAACTATGGTAGTAAATAATGTAAATTCCAGTGTGGATATAAACAATGGAATACGATGATTTAGTCCTGAAGATTCTTTTCAACTCGGGATAGTTAATGTAAATAACAGTGATGCTATCTTTTCTATGTTTAAACTTTTGAATGAATAAAATATCAGAGTTTATTTAAAGATGCTTTGTGTTAAGTGATAATCTTAAAATGTTTAAGTTAAGTCTTAAATACTTAAACAAATGAGTAATGATCTAATAAATGTATATCTTAAACAGAAAATGCCGCCAAGAAGACGCCAAACACGTTAGCAAGCTCATGATGGATCTACGAATAACAACAACAACGATGTCAACGCTAATCCTGTTCAGCAGTTGGTGAATCTGTTAGCTGGAGCACTTACGAATTAGCCGCAAGCCCAAGCTACTTCGTTTAAGGACTTCAAAGCGGTAGGACCGCCTGAGTTTAAGGGATCCATGAATTCTGTCGAAGCTCAGACCTGGATTATGGAGAAGGAGAAGGTGTTTGACGTTGCAAGGGTCAACGATGATCAGAAGACTGCCTTTGCAACATTCATGCTAAAATCGAAGGCTAGCTACTGGTGGCAGGCGAATAAGGTTAGAGGTGGACAGGGGATAATCACGTGGGATAGGTACAGGGAGATGTTCTTCGAGATGTATTTCCCGACAAGCTCTCGGAATCAGATGGATGTCAAATTCCTGGAGTTGAAGAAGGGTAACATGTCTGTGCCAGAGTACGCCGCAAAATTAAATGAGTTGGCAAGGTTTGCAACTTACCAGGTTAATACTGATGAAAGGAAGGCTAGGAGGTTTGAGCAGGGATTGAAGCCTTGGCTGTATAGTAAGGTTTCAATATTCTAGTTGAACACCTTTGCAGCAGTTTAGGAGAAGGCAATCATCGCAGAAGGTGGGAGCGATGCTCTGACGCAAGTATACGCGGTCAAATAAGTAATACAGTAATAAGTTGAGTGTCGAACCCACAGGAAAATAGTACTAACGCTATTCAAATACTAAAATTATATCAATTCGGTCTTATCTAAACAAGTAAGTAACGATGGTGTGTTTAAAACTATATGATTAAAACAGTAAAATATGAGAACGAGTTGTATCAAATATGGCAAGCTAGGATTACAACTCCCCTAATACTTCGTCTAATCTCCTAACTCTCCAATTATCTAACAAATCACAAGAATGGTCAACCGAGAATAATGAGTACACATAAGCCTCTTCCGATGGTCAAATGCAAATCCCTTAGTTAAGTAAATCACAATATTCCTATGGTGAAAATAATTAGACTAAGGGTCATTAAGCTTAATTCTCAATGGTTACACAAGGCAAATAGATATATTCCTATTCTATTATGCAAAGTATGCTCTCATTCCCATAGGCATGGTCATAACAAGTGTTATTGTATTTGGGGTTAGGTATTAAAATCCATTTTCCAATATCAATTAATACCCATATCAATTCCTTAGACAAGCAATCAATAAATAAGCATGAAATACAACAACCCATTTAAAAGTGATTCATTAAAATAAATAGGAGAGAAATTCAATTAAACTTGTAACGACCCCAAAATTCATACAATATAATTACTTTTCTCAATCGTTAACAATGCTACTTTATTCTAACTTTACATCATTATTCGATACCAAAATCACTAAAAATGCAGAATATTTAAAACTTTTATATATTTCCTTCTTTATTGCCCTGAATCTCAACCTTTATCATTACATGTCTGATTCAAATTTATTACATGAATCGCTTCACCGAAGTTACTATACAAAGTCTTACATCTCAAAGCAATATCCACTATACATTGGATAGCTCAACTTACAACTCAAGAATTATGTTACAATTAAGAAAACAAATACATTACTCATCTAGAATAAATAATTTCTTGCATCGCTATTGATATTAAAATTCAACTAGCACATATCATTACCTTGCATCCTTGACCTGCAAAAGTGGTTATTTGCAAGAGTGAGCTTGACAGCTCAGCAAGATCTAACAGCTTTCATGCATCACGTAGCATATAAATAACATGCGCATCTTATACATCATAATCGTTAGACTAACATATTATGCATGCTTTAATTCATATAACAAGTATAAAGATTGAGTTCCTTACTCAATCAACATTCTCTACTCAATCAATGAAGTCATAAATTGACTTTATTATTTTATACTTACAACATATATAACATATCATGCTCTTTGAAATACAATTTAAAATAATTTGTCATCAAGTTCACGTAGCAAATAGGAACTGAAAGACTTGCTTGGCTCGTAGATTACCAATTAACGAAAAATAGCTTATAATAATATGTACTTTATGAATCCTACACAACGTATTACCATACACATCAACTATTAGTCATATAGCAACGCTTAGCAATCGTTTAAGTAAATTCTACTTTACATTTCATAATTCTCTCCCATTTATTTGTTTAATATACACTGTCAAATTATATGTATAATTAATAATATAAATTAATTATCATATATCTAATTCTCATAATTAGTTAACCCATTTAGGTTAACTCATTCTTCTTTAATTTTTAAGTTAATAATTAATTACCACATAATTAATCACATCACATAATCATATTATATTTTCACATACTTAATCAACTAATAATTATGTACTCATATTAATTAAATTATAATTTAAACAAATTATAATTTAAATTACACATTCTCCTCAATTATAATTAATCAAATTATAATTATGTTTTATATTAAATAAATTATAATTTAAATTAAGCATATATTTTGATTAAACTCCATTTATGCATTAAATAATAATTAAACTAATTATAATTTAAATTAAACAATTATTATGATTATAATTAATCAATTTTAATTCATGCACTCATTAAATTATAATTAAATAAATTACAATTTAAATTACACATTCACCTTAATTATAATTATTCCAAATTATAATTAAATAATTTATAATTTAAATTAAACCTTTACTTTAATTATAATTATTCAAATTATAATTACTCATTATATATTTTATTAATATAACTCATTACTATTATTTAGCATTTTAATGTATGCTTCAATCCATAAAATTTACCACATTAAGTTAACTTTCATGATACAAATAAAACTTCACAAAAAGTAACATCTTTCTTTTCTGCATACCCCCCGCTGGGGCGGGGGTTTTTTGGCCTTGCAAGGCCCGCCGGGGCGGGCCCTTTGCAGCGGCTCAATTTTTATTCGCGAACTGTGTAGAGAAAAAATCAATTTGACTTATTTTTTCACACCAAATTTCGATTCCAATCAATATAATTCATATAAACTTTTTAGAAAACATAAATTTAAAGCTTCTAACATGTTTTATCACATTTAATCATCAAATCATATAATCGAAACTCTTAATTTTGAAAAATTTAGATAAAAAATATTTTTCAGTGTTTTTGATAAAATTGAACACTGTAAGTTTATTTCTCAATCAAAACATACAATTTCAATCACATTGAATTCGTTTCTTGACAAATAACAAGAATCCAAAATCAATTTGTACAAAAATAAATAATTAAACTTGATTTTTTGATTTTTAAAGAAAACTATATATTTTCAGAAATATTTGCACTGTAACTTTTAATGAACATGAATTCTTCATGTTCATCATGTCTTCATGAATTAGACAACTCAATTATGCATACAATTCAATTATAAGCATATATTGACACAATTCATACATATACATCATGTTTATATAAATTTCTCGTTAATTCATATACACAGAGAACTAATACTCATGAAGAACATAAAAACATATTTAAAAACAGGAATTAAGATTATACCCTTGTTGCTTAGTGAGGAAGATGATGATAAGGTTTAGCAATGATTCTCTCAAAGCCTTCCTCATTTCCTCTTCTTCTTCGCTCTTCTTTTCTCTCTAACTTCTCTTCTCTTTTCTCTGTATTTTTCTCTTCTTGTTGTTCTAACTGACTAACACTTAGCTAATTCTAACTAACGTAGTTTTAACATATAACTAATATGATATATATTATATGTATAATTATATAATATATATAACTCTCAAGTATTTAAACTACCCAATTAATACCATAATTGCAATTAATATATATAAGTTATAATGTTTGAATTTTTAAAAGCCCTAAGGCTTGTTTGACAAAATAATTTATTTTAAAAATAGGTTTTTAGTAGTTAAGGCCCCGTTTGGCAAAACGGATTTAAAACAGTGCAAGGGCCTTGTTTGGAAAAACGATTTTAAAAACTCTTTTAATTCTTTTAATAAATCCTTTAACACATATTTTTAATGTTATACTTTAATTAATTAAATATTAACATTCTAATTTAATTAATAAAAAGTTAACATCAATTAATCACATAAAAATTACCACAGAACAATTATAATTACTCGCTAATTATAATTTCATGTAACAATTACCACATAACTTCATCTAATTTAATTATCTTAATTAAATTAGAACTATAACATAAAATCATTACATATATATTACACTTAATTAAATCACTTCACAACAATCACATAAATTATTTATTTAACTCAATAAATAATTTAATTAAAAAATTTATTTAATTTAATATATATTAAAATTAATATATAAATTATCTTCACACTAAATCACATATTTCACAATATATAACACAAATACCCTTACTCAAACTCAAACTCGAAATATCTCATAATAAGAATTTTATTTATTAAATTCTCATTTATTAATTCTTAAAAATCCGGATTGTCACATTCTTCCCTCCTTATAAGGATTCCGTCCTCGGAATCAACGAAACCTCCCTTACTCGGTTTACACCAACCTCCTTTATAATTTTATCGTTGAATAACTTCAACACATTACCTTAACAAAAGTTATATATATATATATACTAGTCCATACATTTCTTCAACAGTTTTAGGTTTTATTACATAACCTTTAATTAAACACAATCATATACACAATCATCCGATCGGGTTGCCGGAGGTGGGGACACGAAGGCTGGTGGTATTATCCCACAATAGAGAGAAGGAGGTCTGGAGGTGGGGACACGAAGCCAGCCAGTATTATCCCACAATGGCTAGAGAGGCAAAGATCTTTGGATCGTGTGTTTGATCGGTTCTAACGGGGATGTCAGAAATTTAAGTGGGGGAGTTTGTAACACCCCAGTCCCACATCGAAAGATAGAGAAAAATTTTGTTTGCATATAAGGAAATAAGTTACTACCAATGGTACCTTCAGTCATGACTTTTGGGTGAGCCTGTGGTGGGCTAAGATGACCCAAGAAGATACTGTTGGGGCAGTTGTTTAAGGCCTTATTTTGGATGGATTTGATTCGATTCGGACTTGGGATTTGACTCGAGATTTGTTTCGGACTCGGGATTTGACCCGGGTTGTTTCAAAACTAATCATTAGGTTACATTGCAATCCTAGAAATGTAATTAGTTCATAACTATATAACTAATACACATTATCAAAGTATTCAACATGCTCAAAATACACAAATGAATGAAATATTTAGATAAAGAAAACTCTTATTTTGAAGTTTTCTGGCTCTAACTCTTCTTTTCGCTATGTAGAATCCGAGCATTAAAGGAAGCAATGAACTTGGAAGCTTTGAATATCCAACACTTTCTCTTCCTAAGCTAGCTCTCTCTCTATTCTATATTCTGTATGAAAACTGATACTAGGCTACTAAAATGATAAATCTTTTTGAATGATAAGCAGGCTAGGTCATTTAACTCTGCTGCCTGCCAAAAAATCAGAGGTGGCGCTACGGTGCCACCATTATGCCTTGGACAGGCGCTGCAGCGCCAGTTAAAGTCCTCAGGTCGTCACGCTGCGGCGCCATCTTTGTGCAGGAACAGGCGCACTGTGGTGCACGAAGGAGATGATCTGATAGGCATGTGGCGCTGCGGCGCCACTCTTGTGCTTTGTCTTGGTGCTGCGACGTTAGCACTGGGCCTTGCTGGCATATGCAGGCCCTGCGGCGCCACTCTTGTGCTTTGTCTTGGAGTTGCGACGCTAGCACTGGGCCTTGCTGGCATATGCAGGAGCTGCGGCGCCACTTTACAAAGGAAACCTGGCGCTGCTGCGCCGGTTGTATAAAAATGACTGTTTTGCCTTTTCAAAGCTGGAAATGACCTAATAATCCCTGCAAAGCACTTTTAAGCCAAATAATAACAAACACTATATAAAAGCAGTATAAAATAAGATGAACAAGCAACTTCTTAAGGTTTAGAGGGCTCGATTCGCAGGTATAAAACCCACTCATCAAATACCCCTAAACTTAAGCTTTTGCTTGTCCCTAAGCAAAAATATCTGAACAAAAATAATAAAAAACAAATATAACTGTGCATCATGCGCTGAACTACTATATACCCGCATTGTGGCCTCAAGGATAAGAATAATGATTTCAAACCAGAAGCAAACTCATAAATAAGTCTTCGATTAAACTTCTAGCTTAGACTGCTACTGATCCAAATCTGTGTGTGTGACTACCAACTATTCTAACTAATTAATATTCATAAACATAGACAATTCCAATAAGGAAAATGTTAACTCTCTATGCTCAAGCTACATCAAGTTTCGGAACAAGACAACAAATGCAAGAACAAACCACCCAGTATTAGCATGAGAACGGCTAGATTTGACTTGTGCAAAGCTCGGCTACCTTAGACTGAGTTACCTATGTAATGAGCATTTGATCAATGACTCCTAAGCCAGATGGCTTTAGGGCACTAGGCGTAGAACACCCCTAAGGATCTATTAACTCAAGTAACACTGGCCATGTAACCAAACGTAAGACAAAATAGAATTTTTATCCGTTATATATTTTATTTTGTTTTTACTAACACAGTCCTCAAGCATGACCGTGCAATGTCTAATTACATTAGGCTATTTAGAGTTACCCGTGTAACGAGCTTTTGATTAATGATTCCCAAGCCAGATGACTTTAGGGAACTAGGTGTAGAACACCCTTAAGGATCTATTAACTCGAGTAACAAAAGCCACATAATCAAACTTAGTCAACTAAAGTTATCAAATCCTTTTTTTTAATTATTTTTTTTATGTGCAATTAGCCCACGAATGTATCCGAACTTGCATAAGAATCTAAATCTTACTATCATCGACTCACTTAAGTTCGTAAGAGCTAACGCAAAACATTTTGCTACAAAATTACCAATTAAGTCTATTAGAAGTAAGATTAGCTAAAACAGTTGGTATGTGCTCGATAGGCTAGACAAGATCAACATCAGTCTTAACTAAAAATTAATCTAAGAATCTCATTTATAAATGCTTGACCTCTTTGACAAAGCCATAACACAAGCATATCATTGGCCACAATAAAAAATCTAACTATATATAACCCACCAATCATATAAACAGTTAAAGATAGGGTTAATCCAAAAGCCATAACATGACACAAAAGATAAAAAGAAATGTAAACCCTTGCATAATAATAACTTAAAATAGGGTAATAAAGCCATAACATGGCATCAAGTATACCAATCTGCATAAGTCCCAAAAGATGGCTATAAACCAAACATGCTGATAAAAAGCATCCATATATAATAATAAAAGTTGTTCATGCATCCATACATAATAAATAAAATCAAATATGATAAATCCATATATAATAAAACCAAAACATAATAAGCCTAAGGCTACTAATGCCCAAAAGATGTCAAAACGCAGTTCATATATAACAACTCATATATAATAATAAAATGAAGATCTCCCCCCAGACTTGAATCAGGCAATGCCCTTATTGGCGAGTAATGCAGAAATCAGGCCTGCCTTGGGGACACAATCACTCGTCGCCGTCGTCGTCGCCATGGCCTCAACGTCACCTTCGCCGTCGTTATTATCGTAGCATTCTGAATAGAGGCATCTGGGGAAACTGGTATGTCACTGACTCAGGATCATCTTCGCCGAACTATGAATAGATGTTTGCCACTGTGATGGAAACCTCAGCATGAGACTGTGTGAAGAGATCCTGCCTCTGGGCAACTGTGTCGACCCTCCTTGTCTGTATGTTAACTTTGCGGTGTAGGAGGTTTAAGGAAGCCAGGATGTCTGCCAGTGGACCAGAAGACGATGCACCAAGCTCGAGAGTCTGAGTAGAGGGCCCAGCCTTTGAAGGTGGCGGCTAAATAGTAGGCAAGTACCCTTCACCGCAGGGGTTAGAATCGGCTCCTTCCCAGACTCTATAGCACTGGATGAGGGCTTTATCAATGGTCGCCATGGAAAAGTCTACCAGCTCCTCTGAACGCCACTGAACTCTCGCCCTTTTGCACAGTTAGGTGATCAATGAAGGGTGAGGGAGCCCTCAAGACGAACTACCCTTAATCCCCTTCAAAATTGAGTCTTGAATGGCAACGCCGATGTCCACGTCTAGTCCAGTGACGATAGCAAAAATTATAATGGCCCGATCCTTTGTGACATCACTGATGTAGCGGGTGGGCATGATATTGGCACAGATAAAGCTGTACCAAGCCTTACCATACTTGCTTACCGTCGCCTGAGGGAAACTTGTCTTCTCCCTCGTGGACTGGTTTGTTCTCTAGGTTTTCCCTAGTTTGCACAGGCGCTTGACGATTCAACGCCCAACCAATATCCAACAAAATGCAAGTCTAAGTTATCCAAATTCACCCCAAACTACACTTAGGCAAACTGTCGAACAGAGGGTGTGCACTAGTGAGACTCTAACTTGATGAACTTTGCTTACAATTCCTCCAACCAGATTTTTGTCAGTGGAAATCACCCAAACAGACAAACAAGTGGAATACCCAACGCAATTCAAATTGAAATAAAAAAGAAGACAAAAGAAGAACAAGTTCCCATGAAGAAGAGAAAATCCCACTTTACCTTTAAACTGAGAACCCTAGTGGTAAACAATCTCTACTCAGGCCTTATAAATGAATATCAATATAAGTTAATTGTTATAGTGAAGACCTTTTGTTGATGGTTGGGGCTTGGGGGAAAACTTGTGCGAAAGATGAGGCTGTTGCTATAGAGAGGTTTGAGAAATATGGCATAAACTGCCGAGTAAAGGGTGTTTTAAAATATAAAAATTCTCTATCAGTGCTGCGGCCGTCGATTTTTCTTCATTACTAGGGACTGCGACAATGGTTATGCTTTATTGGGCGCTGCGATGATGTTCATATAAAGAATTGAAATACTGATGGCGCTGCGGCGCCAATTTTTCTGCTTTGTTGGGCGCTGCAGGCGCTGTTCATATAGAGAATTAAAATGCTGATGGCGCTGGGGCGCTGACTTTCCTTCATTGCTAGGCGCTGCCCAGATAGGGAATTGAATGCTACTGGTACTGCGGCGCGGCCTTCAGTTCAAAATGTGGCGCCTCGGTGCCGGCCCTGCACCAGACAAATTATTTAAGTCATTTAACATAGCAAACTTCATGGCCAAAATTCAGCTAGACAACACTTGACTCCACAGTGCATAATTATACAAAACAAGCTACAAAACACTAGACTAACAACTAAAACCAAAAGTTTACCTCTACTAAACTCAATGAAACTAACAAACACAAATAGCCAAAAATCAAAAACTTTTGCAATAGGCACTTAAAAATCATATGGGCAACAAGCATGCCAAACTGAACTTCTAATTGAGCCTAAGCATTAGAGCAAAAGTTATACCGTACTTTCAAACAAATAATTATAGCAATGCTACACTTTGTCCAAAAATAAACCTATTACCCAAAATATATTATTTTACTATAATAATACCAAAACATATGGAAAAGCTGCAATTAACACACGACTATACAACCGCAAACTTAACCACATGTAAACCTACTAAAATCATACCAACTTCTATAATAAATGAAAACAGTCTTAATATCATAATAGAAAGCTAAAAGGGTATAAGAATGATACTGAGATGGGGTTGCCTCCCCATCGAGCGCTTGTTTTAAAGTCGCTAGCTTGACTATTTCTCCCCGGCTCATACCGAGTCTCCAAAGGTAATGGACGTCATTTAACGGTCGACGTCGCCACCCCAGTAATGCTTAAGGCGTTGCCCATTTGCTTTGAAAGTTCTGGTAAAATATGGGTCCTTAACCTCAATAGCACCATGCAGATACACCTTCGCAATTTTGTAGGGCCCCGACCATTTGAACTTCAATTTCCCTGGAAAAAGTTTGAGTCTGGAGTTGAAAAGAAGCACATTTTGCCCCAGTTTGAATTCTCGTTCGACTATCTTTTTATCATGCCACCGCTTCGTCTTCTACTTATACAACTTGGCATTTTCATACGCTTGGAGCCTGAACTCGTCTGACTCATTAAGTTGTAACAACCGTTTCTCACCCGCCGCATCCAAGTCGAAGTTGAGCTTTTGAATCACCCAATATGTACTGTGCTCCAATTCAACAGGGAGATGGCACGCCTTACCATAAACAAGCCTATAAAGTGATATTTCGATAGGCGTTTTGTTAGCGGTGCGATAGACCCACAAGGAATCATCAAGCTTCTTGGACCAATCTTTACGGTTCGAATTCACAATCTTTTCCAGAATCCGTTTGACCTCACTATTCGACACCTTCGCTTGCCCACTGGTTTGTAGATGGTAGGCGGTGGCAATTTTATGGGAAACCCCATATTTGGTAAGAAGGGCCTCAAAGTACTTATTGCAGAAGTGTGAGCCCTCATCACTAATAATTTCCCTAGGCATGCCAAATCGCATAAAAATATTATTTTGAAGGAAATTTAGCACGACTTTGGCATCGTTGGTAGGCAAGGTTACGGCTTCCACCCACTTGGATACATAGTCCACTGCGACTAGTATGTATAGATTGTTGTAAGATGACAAAAATGGGCTCATGAAGTCTATGCCCCAGACGTCGAAAAGTTCTACTTCAAAAATATTTTGCAGAGGCATTTCATGCCTTTTTAAGATAGTTCCCACTCTTTGGCAATTATCGCATCGCGATACATATAGATGAGCATCCTTAAACAGAGTTGACCAGTAGAAACCCTATTGGAGAACTTTTACTGTCGTTCTTTGCCCACCAAAATATCCTCCATAATTAGACGAATGGCAGTGATGGAGCACGTCCTCAATCTCTTCCTCAGGCAAACATCTTCTCAAGATTTGATCTGCGCATTACTTAAACATGAATAGCTCATCCCACAGATATTGTTTCACATCACTCAAAAATTTCTTCCTCTACTGATATTTCATATTTGGTGTTGGACATAGTTTGCAAAATCGGCATACCAAGGTGCTACTGTGTGAACAATAAACAGCTGCTCATCTGGAAAAAAGTCAATTATCACTGTGTCAATTTCTCTCGAATGGCCTGGGTTCTCCAATCTCGATAGGTGATCCGCTACTTGTTTTTCAGTTCCCTTTATATCATGAATCTCCAAATCAAATTCCTAAAGGAGAAGGACCCATCTAATCAACCTTGGCTTGGCATATTTCTTTGAGATTAGATATTTGATAGTTGAGTGGTCGGTGTACACAATGACTTTCGTCCTGATGAGATATGGGTCAAAAGTATATACTACTTCCAGTAGCTCTTTCTCAGTAGTGGTGTAATTAAGCTTAGCATTTGTCAAGGTTTTACTGGCGTAGTATATCATGTGGAATACCTTGTTTGTCCCTTGACCCAACACCGCCCCAATGGCAAAATCATTGGCATCGCACATAAGTTCAAAAGGCAATGTCCAGTTAGGGGCCACTACAATGGGAGCAGAGACAAGTCTCTCTTTTAACAGTTCAAATGCTTCTAGGCAGGCTTTGTCAATCTTGAAAGGCACGTCATTTTCTAATAGGCTACATAGCGGTTTGGTAATTTTAGAGAAGTCCTTGATAAACCGCCTGTAAAACCCGGCATGCCCCAGAATACTTCTTACTCATTTCACTAATGATGGAGGTGAAGATTATCAATAACATCAATTTTCGCTATGTCTACGTCAATTCCACTACCAGACACTCTATGCCCCAGAATAATCCCCTCTCTAACCATAAAATGGCATTTCTCCCAATTCAGTACTAGGTAAGTCTCCACACATCTTTTTAGAATTATAATCATGTTTTGTAGACATGCCTCAAAAAACTCCCAAAAACAGAGAAGTCATCCATAAACACTTCGAGCGTCTGTTCCACCATGTCAGAAAATATGGACATCATACACTGCTGGAATGTTGCAGGAGCATTACATAGCCCGAAAGACATTTTTTGGAAGGCAAAGGTCCCATATGGACATGTAAATTTTGTTTTCTCCTGGTCTTCGGGTGCTATTGCAATTTGATTGTAACCCAAGTACCCATACAGAAGGCAGTAGAATTCATGCCCGGCGAGCCTATTGAGCATTTGGTTAATGAAGGGCCGAGGGAAGTGATCCTTGTAAGTGGAATTATTCAGTGTTCAATAGTCTATACATACCCTCCATCCAGTTACAGTCTGTGTGGGAATAAGCTCATTGTTCTCATTAGGCACCACTGTCATGTCGCCCTTCTTTGGCACACATTGGATTAAACTAACCCATGGACTGTCAAAGATCAGGTAGATGATGCACGCATCAAGCAAGTTGATTATTTTTTTTCTGACCACCTCTTTCATGATGGGGTTAAATCCGCCTTTGATGCTCAATAGAAGGCTTAGAACCCTCCTCAAGGAGGATTTTATGCATGCAAATATAGGGACTGATGCCGTTTATATCTAAGATAGATCACCCCAAAGATGTTTTATACATTTTAAGAACTTGAAGGAGCTTATCTTCTCGTGCCTCATTTAATGATGTAGAAACTATAACTGGCAAGGTAGATGACTCACCTAGATAGGCATACCACAAGTGACTAGGCAATGGCTTAAGATCAAGTACATGTGGTTCTATAATTGATGGTCGTGACTAGGAGGTAGATACTCCTTGCTCATCCAAAGATTTAAATTATCGCTTAAAGTGATTAAATCTCGGGGGTGCATCCAACCACTGAGCATACTCGAGATAAGTAGGCTCTTCCACATTACTTTCACCAGTTAGAATGGCCTTAAGCGAGTCAGAAAGATAATTTTTAGAGAATACTTCCTGCACAGCTTTGTCAATCACATTGACCAGGAAATAATCTTCAGAGGCACTAGGTACTTCATAGACCTGAAGACATTAAAAGTTACTTCCTGGTCTTAGACTCTCATTGTGAGTTCCCTAGAAATGGTCTGTGATGAGTGGTATTTATAACCGCTAATCGACTACTTTTAGACTTAAGAAGATGCATGTTCATATTTCTTTATATTCCTTTTATATTATTTTATTATTATTTTGTTTAATATTTGTTTTGCAGGAGTTATTAGGTCAATTCCAGCTTCGAAGGGGTAGATCGATCATTTTCCCAGACCCGGCGTCGCAGCTCCGATTGCTCTCTATAGTCTGGCGCCGCAGCGCCAGAGGCCTCTCCAATTCTCTGGACACCCAGCGTCACAGTGTCGATGTCAAGCACTAAGGTGGCATCGCAGCGCCACTTGCTGACCAGAAGCTCTGGACCAGCGCCGCAGCGCCAGAACAAAGCTTAAAAGCTGGTGCTGCAGCGCCAGCCCCGGTGTTTTTGCAGAATAGGTCATTAAATGACCTAGCTGAAGGAAAAAAAGGGGATCTTTAACTCTTGGCAACCTCCCTAGCTCCCAAGATCTAATTTCTTAGCTTAGGAAGGAGCTTAACTCCATTTTCTCTTCTCATCTTCT
This sequence comes from Panax stipuleanatus, assembly GCA_020205555.1. Taxonomy (NCBI): domain Eukaryota; kingdom Viridiplantae; phylum Streptophyta; class Magnoliopsida; order Apiales; family Araliaceae; genus Panax; species Panax stipuleanatus. Next base: position 13,823,974 of record CM035118.1, on the reverse strand, counting down.
CTTGATCTTAGCTTAGTTTGTACATATAGAATAGGATATAGACTAGGGATAGATGGGGATTTCTTGGAGCTCAAGAGCGACATAGCGACATGGATCGGAAGGCGACTCGAAGGAAGTTCTTGTCGATTGAAGAAAGCTTCGACAGAGTTTATTCTTCTCTAGTTTTCCTTTGATTCTGTATTTATGGATGTTGTTATTATTGCTGCTTATGTCTAGTTTACTAGCTATGAACTAAATATTGGCTCTAAGATTATAATGGAACCCTTTGTTTATTTGAATTGATTATATTATCTCTTTGGTTGGCACTATATGGTTTGTTTCAATATATTCATGCTTAATGTTTTAATTGCTAAGGAATTAGGGATTTTGGCAATCTATGAGAAATTGGGAAATGGACTATAGATTGAGACCATAATATATTGGCATATGTTTGTGATTTGTCTATAATAATGGACTGCATGATTTGCCTATAGGATAGGAATATACCTGTATGCCACGTGTGACTTATTGAGAACATTTGCTTAATTTTTTATTAGGGTTAATTCGCTTAGGAATATGTTGGATTATCGCCTAACTTGGATGTTCCTTTTTTGTTTATTCCTGTTTGGGTGCATTAGAAAGGATACACTTGTACATACCTCAGAAGAGGCGTATGAGTACTTATGAGTTCTCAGTCGACACTCCTTCGTGACCATTAAAGACCAAAGAGAGACGGTTAGGACATTTGATGAAACATAGCACACCAAGTGTTCGACAGAATGCTAGTGTGGGGTGAAGTTATGATCTTAGCTTGTAGCGCCGTTGATACCTATCATTATCCATTTACTTGCTTTGATAATTAGATTAATTACACACCTTTCCATTTATTCTGTTTGAATCTGACTTAAGCTATATAAAGTCGATGCTTGGTATATTTTAGGAACTAGTTCCTCGTGGGTTCGACAACTTTCTTATCACTGTATTACTTGTTAGACCGCGTATACTTGCGTGTGTTTAGTGATCGGTTATCTGACCAATGAGTTTTTGGCGCCGTTGCCGGGGAAATATTTATTCTAATATTGTCCAATATTGATTTCAATCAATTTCGTCTTGCTTTGAACTTGTTTCCTTGTATATTTGTATTTAATTTGTTTTTGTTCTTAAGTACTCTCAAATATGGATGACACAATCGAGTTCGGAAGGAACACTTGAGCGTTTGCAAGAACAAATAGCAAATCTCTCAAGATTCGCTAATAATCTTGAGTGTCAATCTCCTCAAAATGCTTACTGTCAAGATCAAGCTGACAACGAACCGACTTACTATCATCTAGACTATTAGGGGTGTCCACACTCTTGGGACTATAGTCAAGAGTAGTACCATGATCAAAAATTTTCTTACCAGACAGAATTTGAATATCAAACTCTACCGTTGAATGAGGATGCATCTAATTGGGATGAGGTTCTTTCCATGACCTTAAAATAAGAAGAAGAGAGAAGGCTAGAGGATCTCCTGACCAAATTCATAGAGAAGAATGAGGTTCGGATGAAGAACCAAGAAGCCTCATTGCGGAACCAAGAAACCTCATTGAGGAACATCGAGAAATAGATGGGGCAAATTATCAATGCTATCTTGAATCCGCCGCAGAGCAATCTACCACCCGTTACTGATCACAACGAAGAGGCAGGAGAGCAATGCAGAATGGATACGCAAAGAAAAGACAACGAGTCTCACGAAGTTGTTGAGGGAGAGGTCGAAGTGCTTATAGACCAACCGGAGAATTCTGAGGTAGAAATAAAGATGATCACGAGCCAGTGTACGAACAACAATGAAGAAGATGCTAAAATCACGCTCGATACTATTGAAATCCCAAAGGGCTCACTAGAGCACAAAGAACGCTTCCACTTTGATAAAAAGGGCGAATTAGTGGATAGTTCGAGTTCGGAGCGATTCTTCAGTGCCAATGGATAAAGTGGAGTTCGAGGCTCGCCAATCAGCCATGTCCGTCAAATAAATCAAAGAAAAGACAAAAAGGCAGCATGAAAAGGTTATCTTCGCATATGAGCCAGACTGAGAGTAACCGCGTGGAGTCGGGCCGTCGACTGTAAAACAAGCGCTCGATGGGGAGGCTACCCCTCATCTCAGTATCACTCTTCTAACCTCCTTCTTCAATTATGTGAATATTACTTTTTCTCTAGTTTATAGTAATTTAGTAATATCATAGTCTATCTCCACGTTCTTGATAGGGTCGTGGTCTGTAAATACATGTTATAGAACGTTCTAGTTCTGCATAAAAAATTTTTTTAGTTGTGTGCTAATTGGTTTATCAATGCTGGTGCAGGAAAGTTTATAAAATTTTCAATTTTGTAGTATTGGCGCCGCAGCGCCAGTGTTTGTCCTAAAGAGGGTGCCACAGCGCCAGGAGTTTTCATGATCCCTGCAGGCTAAGCGCTGCAGCGCCACTCAACAAAGATAACATGGCACCGAAGTGCCAAGTCCTTTCAAATTCTCTACTTAAGCCGCGTCGCAGAGCTAATCAAGGAAAAAAGACCGGCGCTGCAGCGCCGGTAGCGAATTATTATTTTTAAAAGTAGGCAAAACTCAAAAGTTAGGCCACTTTACTTCCTTCTTTCGACACAACATCAGCAACCCAGCAATTCTAGGCTCCCCCAAGTAAGAAATCGATCGAACTCCAAGGCCTACCCCCCTCATACAACAAATTAACCCAATCTCTGAAATTGATCCATCAATCTAAAGGTTCCTCATTAAAGGGTTCTCAATCTAGGGTTTCTCCAATCTAAAGGTACAATGGAATTTCTCTCTAAAGGCAATTGATTTGTGTTTTGATTTTTGTTTCTTTGGGCTATGTTTTTTCTTTTGCTTTGATTGGTAAATTTCCACTGAGGGAAATTTGGGGCTAAACCTATTTCAAACAAATGCTGTCAAGCTTAGTTTAGGGCATCGCAAGCCAGGTGCTCGACAAATTTTCTCAGAGATTTTTGGAGGATTTGTGGCTCTTTCTTATGCACGGTTGTTGGGTTATCAGTGGGGTTTTCTTTGTCGTGTTCAATTGGAGTCGAAATCCAGTGTGGGTAAGGATTGATGCAGAGTTAGGATTGGTTGGGCTTTGCAGGGTCAAGCAGCTTGAATTGATTTGAACTCTAACTAAAATCTAAAAATGGCTCCAAAACAACAGAGTCTTAGCGTCGGCGGCTCTTCTTCTTCATAGACTCAGAGATGGGACAACACTAAATTTGTCAGCGAAGAGGCGTGGATGAGGTATAAGCACTAATTCGCCACAAGAAACCTTGTGCCTGAGCTTGGGTTTCGGCCTGACCAAGCTCAAGATGGCGACTTACTGGCAATGATCACTGAGCGAAAATGGATGAAATTCACCAAACAGCCGGAGTCGAATGTCATCCCAGTGGTGCATGAGTTTTATTCAAATGTGAGCTCCGACGGTCCAGCTGTGGTTCAGGTCCGAGGGCTGTTAGTGGCGTACGACAGTCAAACCATCAATGTTTATTTCGGGACGCCGAACTATGATGACAATGACTACTGCGAGCCGGGGTTTCAAAGCTATGATGTAGATGCTATTGTCAAGCGGCTCTACAAGCCCGGAACCACATGGAAAGTCTCTGACTCACCAGGCAAAAAGATTAGCTTCCCACATCACACACTTAATCGCTCTGGGAAGGCATGGTATAGTTTTCTGTGTGCCAATCTGCTTCCTACTTGCCACCTCAGCGATGTGACTAGAGAGCGAACCATCCTTCTTTTCGATATTATCATAGGATTGGACGTCAACATTGGAGTTATTATCTAGGAGTCCATCCAGCAGGCGATCACGAGCAACATGTCTTTTGGACTTCCACATCCGTCTTTGATCACCCGGTTATACATGCGAGCAGGGATTCATTGGGGGTCAGGTGAGATCGCATTGCCGCCCATGTCAGTCACAGACTCACAGTTCAGACAATGGGACGGCACAGCTCCACATATCATAGTTGAGGGTTACAGGCCACCTTCTCCACCGCCTCCTCAATCTGAGGCATGAGTTTCTCAGCCGCCAGAGTCGGGTTCATCTTCACAGGGACCTCTGGCTAAGATTCTCGCATCTCTCACCCTCCTGCATCAGAGTCAAACTGAGACTGCTCAGAGACAGGCGAGGCACTCAGCAACTCTCGCCCGGAGACAGGAAATCATGATGCAGTAGCAGGCTAAGCTCGCTAGCACTATACAGAGCATCTACACATCGTATGAGGGCAAGGATCTTGGCACACTCTATCAGTTCCAAGAGCCTCCTGTCTTTCCACCCTTCCTACCCCTATCTCCCACTGCTGAGGACGTCCATAAAGAGGGCACAGACTGACACCTCCTTGCCATATACTCAGCCAATGAGGCATTGGTCATCTCAAGTTTAGGGGTGTATTAGCTTTATCAGCTTTCCTTTATCAATTTTTGTTTATCATGCTAGGATGCCATTAGCACTATTTTTACTGTTTTGTTAGTAGTTTTGGGCTGCAAAGTTTTTATAACTTGCAGTCATAGATATTGTTATCAGTTTTTGATGTTTTTAGATGAATGGATTATTTTGGAATGTTTATTGCTTATTTCTATCCATGTTACAGTTTTATTAGTATGAATGAATGTTTATCTATCTTTTTGTGCCATTATAGTATCCATGTTAGTTTTTAACCCTATTTTTAACTGTTTATATGATTGGTGGGTTATATATATAGTAAAATTTTTGATTGTGGCCAATGATATGCGTGTTATAGCTTTGTCAAAATGGTCAAGCAAGTATGAATGAGTCTTAGATTATTTTTTTAGTTAATACTGATGTTGATCATGTCTACCCTTTTGAGCACGTACCAACTATGATAATTAGTTATGTTTCATTTAGAATTAATTGGTAATTTTTACGAAAATTTTTTGCTTTAGCTCTTGCGAACTTATGTGAGTCGATGTAGTAAGATTTAGATCCTTATGCAATTTCGGACACATTCATGGTCTAATTGCATATAAAAAAAATAAAAATAAAAATAAAAAAATCAAAGAATAAATCGATAGCCTGAGTTAACCAAGTTTGATTATGTGGCCTTTGTTACTCGAGTTAATAGATTCTTAGGGATGTTTTACACCTAATGCCCTAAAGCCATCTGGTTTGGTAGTCATTGATCAAAAGCTCGTCACACGGGTAACTCTGAATAGCCTAATGTGATTAGACATTGCACGGTCATGCTTAAGGTTGCGTTGTTTACTATATAACGGAAAAGAAAATTCTAGTTTGGACTTAAGTTTGGCTACGTGTCTAGTTTTACTTGAGTTATTAGATTCTTAGGGGTGTTCTAGGCCTAGTTCCCTAAAGCCTTTTGGCTTGGGAGTTACTGATCTAAAACTCGCTACATGGGTAATTCAGCCTAAGGTAGCTGAATTTTGCACAAGTCAAGTCTAGCCGTTATCATGCTAATACCGGATGGTCTGTTCTTACATTTGTGTCTTGTTCTAAATTCCTGATGTAACTTGAGCGTATTGAGTGAGCATTTTCCTTTGTGAAATTATCTATGTTTTTGATTTATAACTGGTTAGAGTAGTTGGTATTCACACACACACAGATATGGATCAGTAGCAGTTTAAACTAGAGATTTGATCGAGCCGTATTTATTGCTTTGCTTCTATTTTGAAATTGTTATTCTTATCCTTGAGGCTGCAATGCAGGTACATAGTAGTTAGTTTTATTCGTAGTATATTTACTTTTGATAGTATGGTTATAGTATTTTTGCTTGAGGACAAGCAAAGGCTTAAGTTTGGGGGTATTTGATGAGTGATATTTATACCCGCTAATCGATTACTTTTAGACTTAAGAGGATGCATGTTCCTATTTCTTTATATTACTTTTATATTATTTTGTTTAATATTTATTTTGCAGGAGTTACTAGTTCAATTCCAGCTTCGAAGGGGAAGATCGATCATTTTCCCAGACCCGGCGCCGCAGCGCCGGTTGTTCTCTATAGTCTGGCACCGCAGCGCCAAAGGCCTCTCCAATTCTCTGGACACCCAGCGCCACAGCGCTGGTGTCAAGCACTAAGGTGGTGGCGCAATGCCACTTGCTGACCAAAAGCCCTTAACTAGCGCCACAGCGCCAGAACAAAGCTTAAAAGTTGGCGCCGCAGCGTCAGCTTCGGTGTTTTTGCAGAATAGGTCATTAAATGACCTAGCTGAAGGAAACGAGGGGATCTTTAACTCTTAGCAGCCTCCCTAGCTCTTAAGATCTGATTTCTTAGCTTAGGAAGGAGCTTAACTCCATTTTCTCTTCTCATCTTCTTTTGAGCTTAGCTTAGTTTGTACATATAGAGTAGGATATAGACTAGGGATAGATGGGGATTTCTTTGAGCTCAAGAGCGACATAGTGACACGGACGGAAGGCGACTAGAAGGAAGTTCTTGGAGATTGAAGAAAGCTTCGACAGAGTTTATTCTTCTCTAGTTTTCCTTTGATTCTGAATTTATGGATGTTGTTATTGTTGCTACTTATGTCTAGTTTACTAGCTATGAACTAAATATTGGCTCTAAGATTATAATGGAACCCTTTGTTTATTTGAATTGATTATCTTATCTCTTTGGTTGACACCATATCGTTTGGTTCAATATATTCATGCTTAATGTATTAATTGCTAAGGAATTAGGGATTTTGGCAATCTATGAGAAATTGGGAAATGGACTATAGATTGAGACCATAATATATTAGGCATGTGTTTATGATTTGTCTATAATAATGGACTTCATAATTTGCCTATAGGATAGGAATATACCTGTATGCCACGTGTGACTTATTGAGAACCTTTGCTTAATTCCTTGTTAGGGTTAATTCGCATAGGAATGTGTTGGATTATCGCATATCTTGGATGTTCCTTTCTGTCTATTCCCGTTTGGGTGGATTAGAAAGGATACGCTTGTACATACCTCGGAAGAGGCGTATGAGTACTTATGAGTTCTCAGTCGACACTCCTTCGAGACCATTAAGACCAAAGAGAGACTGTTAGGACATTTGATGAAACATAGCACACCAAGTGTTCGATAAAATGCTAGTGTGGGGGTGAAGTTATGATCTTAGCTTGTAGCGCCGTTAATACCTATCATTATCCATTTACTTACTTTAATAATTAGATTAATTACACACCCTTCCATTTATTCCGTTCGAATCTGACTTAAGCGATATAAAGTCGATGCTTGGTATATTTTAGGAAGTAGTTCCTCGTGGGTTCGACAACTTTCTTATCACTGTATTACTTGTTAGACTGCGTATACTTGCGCGTGTTTAGTGATCGGTTATCCGACCAACAGTCTGCCCAAGATAATAGGGACCTCTCTATCCTCCTCGAAGTCCAAAACAATAAAATCAGCGGGAAGATGAACTTGTCCACCTTGACAAGCACGTCTTCCATAATTCCCTTCGGATAAATGAGGGATTTATCGGCCAACTGCAAAGTCGCACTGGTAGGCTTGGCCTCATTTAACCCCAAATTCTTGTAGATAGATAGGGGCATCAGATTGATGTTAGCTCCTAAGTTGCATAGGGCTTTTTCGATGAACTGGTCCCCAATGGTGCATGGTATAGTGAAGCTTCTAAGGTCTTTCAGCTTAGGTGGAAGCTTATTCTGTAGAATTGCACTACATTCCTCAATAAGTGCCACTGTCTCATAGTCCCCCAGTTTCCTCTTCTTAGACAAAATGTCCTTCATAAATTTCACATAATTGGGCATTTGTTCCAGCGCTTCAGCAAACAGGATATTAATGTGAAGTTTCTTAAAAACTTCTAAGAACTTCGAGAATTATTTATCTAGCTTTTGTTTCTAAAGGCATTAGGGAAATGGTAACTGTTAAACTACAGGACTCGGCTTGTTACCAGTCGGAGTTGGTATTGTGATTTCCTTCTCCCCCAAACTTGTCACAAATTGGCTCAACACTGCTCTCCTTTCAACAATTGTCGATTGCACTGTTGAGGTATCTCCTCCAGTTTTATTCACTGTCTTTCCACTCCGGAGAGTGACTGCTTTGCATTGCTCCTTGACCTCCCATTTTGGGTTAACATCAGTGTCACTTGACAAGGTCCTTGGAGGACGACTATTCAAAAAAGTTGCCAATTAACCCATTTGGTTTTCCAAATTTCGGATGGACGCCCTTGGCTATTGCTCCTTGTTTCATTCTAAGCAATATATCTCGAGAGAAGATCTTCCAAGCTAGGCATTCTTTCTTGAGGAGGCGGGGGTTGGTAAGAACCTTGTGGATGTTGTTGGTGTTGATTTTGAGATTGAAAATCGGGAGGATTTGAATATGTTGGTCTGGCGATAGAGGTTTGAGCTTGGTTGCTGTTATTGTTGCTCCATGAGAAATTTGGGTGATTTCTCAAACCAGGATGGTAGTGTGTGGGAGGGTTGGTATTCTGCTACCGCCCGTAATTTGAGACAAACTAAACTGATTCAGGGCTAATGGCGCACTGATCAGTAGGGTGGCTCCCCGCACACAAATCACATGGCAATGCCACACTTTGCACTGTTTGAACCCCCACAGTATCAAGTCTTTTAGTAAGGGCAACAACCTGAGCAGATAATGCCGTAACTGTATCAACCTCGTACACCCCTTCCACTTTTCGTGGTGCTTACCTATCGTTAGGCCACTGATAATTGTTCGCAGCCATGGTCTCCACCAAGTCATAACCTTCAGAAAAGTGCTTCGACATAAATGCCCCACCAGACGCGGCATCAATACTTGAACGAGTAGAACCGGATAATCCGTTATAGAAGGTCTGAATTGTAAGCCATTCGGGCAATCCGTGGTGTGGACATCGTCTCAATAAATCCTTAAATAGCTCCCACGAGTCGTAAAGAAACTCAGATTCATACTGTGTGAAGGATATGATATCATGTCTGAGCCTTGCTATTTTCATGGGCGGAAAGAACTTCGCCACGAATTTCTGAGCCAAGTCGGCCCATGTTGTAATAGAGCCCGGCGAAAGCGAATGCAACTAACTCTTGGCTTTGTCCCGAAGAGTAAATGGGAACAATCTGAGTCTGATAGCATCATCGGATACTCCATTGCATTTGAAAGTATCATTGATTTCCAAGAAATTTATCAAATGATCGTTTGGGTCATCATTTGGAATCCCTCTAAATTGAACATTGTTTTGTATTATTTGAATAGTACCCGGCTTGATTTCAAAGTTATTTTCCTGAATCGCTGGCCTTAGTATGCTCGCTTGAATATCTGTGATGTGGGGCATGTCATAGTCCCACAGAGATTTTTGAATCTCCTCGGCCATAATAACTGGAGAAGGTATTTCCCGAGCTCTTTCTCTTCTCAGTCGTCTAAATGTTCTGTCTACCTCAGGATCAAGAGGTATTATATTCTGATTCTTGCGAGGTGGCATACACAATCAAGAGTACCTAAGAGAAAGTTTAAACAGATAAATCAGTTTAAATTAAGATCTTTTTGAATTCGTAATAATATTGAAAGAAAAATAATACTAAGTCCCCGGCAATGGCGTTAAAAACTTGTTGCTCGCTTTCACAATCAATAAACACGCGCAAGTATGCACGGTCAACCAAGTAATACAGTAATAAGTTGAGTGTCGAACCCACAGGAAAATAGTACTAATGTTATTCAAATACTAAAATTATATCAATTCGGTCTTATTTAAACAAGTAAAGATGGTGCGTTTAAAACTATATGATTAAAACAGTAAAATATGAGAACGAGTTGTATCAAATATGGCAAACTAGGATTACAAATCCCCTAATACTTCGTCTAATCTTCTAACTCTCCAATTATCTAACAAATCACAAGAATGGTCAACCGAGAATAATGAGTACACATAAGCCTCTTCCGATGGTCAAATGCAAATCCCTTAGCTAAGTAAATCACAATATTCCTATGGTGAAAATATTTAGACTAAGGGTCATTAAGCTTAATTCTAAATGGTTACACAAGGCAAGTAGATATATTCCTATTCTATTATGCAAAATATGCTCTCATTCCCATAGGCTTTATCATAACAAGTGTTATTGTATTTAGGGTTAGGCATTAAAATCCATTTTCCAATATCAATTAATAACCATATCAATTCCTTAGCCAAGTAATCAATAAATACGCATGAAATATAACAACACATTCAAACGTGATTCATTATAATAAATAGGAGAGAAATTTAATTAAACTAATCATTAGGCTACATTGCAATCCAAGAAATGCAATTAGTTCATAACTATAGAATTAATACACATTATCAAAGTATTAAACATGCTCAAAATACACAAATGAATGAAAGACTTAGATAAAGAAAACTCTTGTTTGGAAGTTTTCTGGCTCTAACTCTTCTCTTTACCGTGTAGAATCCGAGCATTGAAGGAAGCAATGAACTTGGAAGCTTTGAATATCCAACACTTTCTCTTCCTAAGCTAGCTCTCTCTCTCTCTCTCTATTCTATATTATGTATGAAAACTGAAAAGAGGCTACTAAAATGATAAGTCGTTTTGAATGATAAGCATGCTAGGTCATTTAACTTTGTTGTCTGCCAAAAAACTAGAGGTGGCGCTGTGGCGCCACCATTATGCCTTGGACAGACGCTGCGGCGCCAGTCCAAGTCCTCTAGTCAATTAGTCCCGATGTGGCACTATCTTTATGCAGGAACAGGCGCACCACGGCGCACCAAGGAGATGAGTTGGCAGGTATATGGTGCTGCGGCACCACTCTTGTGCTTTATCTCGGTGCTGCGGAGCTGGCACTGGTCCTTACTGGCATATGCAGGTGCTACAGCGCCACTTTGCAAAGGAAACCTGGCGCTGTGGCACCGGTTGAATAAAAATAACTGTTTTGCCCTTTCAAAGTTGGAAATGACCTAATAATCCCTGCAAAGCACTTTTAAGTTAAATAATAACAAACACTATATTAAAGCAGTATAAAATAAGATGAACAAGCAACTTCTTAAGGTTTAGAGTGCTCGATTCGTTGGTATAAATCCCACTCATGACAAAGTATAACCAAGAACAAAAGAAAAAGAAGAATAAAAATGAGAACAACAAGGCTAGTGACAGCAATGGTGGTGGTAATAATCAAAAGAGGAGGTGGACTGATAGTGTGTCGACTGGGAATCAATAGGGGAGTCAAAAGAAGAGATTGGAAGCTTGTACTACTTGAGGGAAGAACCACGTGGGGGTATGTATGAAGGGAAAGAGGGTTTACTACAATTGTGGTCAGGAAGGCCACATAGCACCAAACTGTCCTAATCCTAAGAAGGGTGCTTGCTTCACTTGTGGGTCAAGGGATCATCTGGCTAGGGATTGTCCCAAAAAGACAGCAGGAGGAGCAGGAGGAGCAGGAGCAGGTGGAAATAGGGGAAACAACGATGGTAACACTTTGACTATCACTAGATCAACGCCGTTAAATCGACCCACCGCCAGAACTTTCAACATGACCGTACAGGATGCTGTGCATTCACGGGATATGGTGTCAGGTATCATTCTGATTAATAATATAAATGCTTATGTATTATTTGATTCGGGTGTTACTTGTTCATTTATATTCGATGATTTTTCTAAGAATTTAGAATTGCCTAAGGAGGAATTAGATTACCCTTTGAACATAGAAATTGCGAATAAGGAAGTAATTCATGTTAGGTTTGTACACAAGAATTGTAGGGTGGATATTAAGGGAAACGTGATGATTGTAGATTTAATTCCGATTAAACTTGGGGAATTTGACGTAATTTTGGGAATGGATTGGCTATTCAATTATGGGGCGATAATTGATTTCCAAAAGAAGTGTATTAACCTTATGACCCCGTCAAAGGTAGTATTTTATGGCAGCAAGTCACCTAGACAAGCAAGTTTTTTGATGATGATGTAGGCCAGAAAGTTGTTGAGACAAGGTTGTGTAGGGTATTTAGCCTACATAGTCGATACTCGAAAGGAGAGCTCGAAACTAAAGGAGATAACTTTCGTTAGATACTTTGAAGACATATTTCCAGATGACTTTCCAGGACTTCCACCAGATAGGGAAGTGGAATTTGTGATTGATCTAACGCCAAGAACTGCCCCTATATCGAAGGCCACGTATCGTATAGCTCCACTGGAGATGAAGGAATTGATGGTGCAACTGCAAGAACATTTGGACAAGAAGTATATCTAACCGAGTGTATCGCCATGGGGAGCACTGGTATCATTCGTTAAGAAGAAGGACGGATCTATGCGGCTTTGCATTGATTATAGAGAGTTAAACAAGGTTATGATTAAAAATAAGTATCTGTTACCAAGGATCGATGACTTGTTTGATCAGTTGAAGGGAGCTAGGTATTTCTCAAAGATAGATTTGAGGAGTGGTTATCATCAGTTGAAGGTGAGGAAAGAGGATGTACCAAAGAAGCATTCAGGACTCGTTATGGTCATTACGAGTTTCTGGTGATGTCATTTGGTCTAATGAATGCTCCCACAACATTTATGGACCTAATGAATAGGGTGTTTAAACCATTTTTTGGATAAATTCATGGTGGTATTCATTGATGATATCTTGGTGTATTCCAAAACCAAGGAGGAGCATGTGGAACATCTGAAGGTAACGTTGGAGGCGTTAAGAAGAAAGAAGTTGTATGCTAAGTTTTTAAAGTGTGAATTCTGGATAGAGCGTGTCCAATTTCTTGGACATATGATTGACAAGGACGGAATTTTGGTAGATCCATCAAAGGTTGAAGCTTTGATGAACTGGGATCAGCCAAAGACACCATCGGAAGTAAGGAGTTTCCTAGGATTAGCTGGTTATTACAGAAGATTCATTCAAGATTTTTCCAAAATTGCGACTCTATTGACGAATTTGACTAGGAAAGGGTGAAGTTCGTTCGGACGAAGAAATGTGAGGAAATTTTTTAAGATTTGAAGAAGAGGTTGAGTAAGGCACCTGTGTTGTCTATTCCTGATAGCATGAGAAATTTTATGGTGTATAGTGATGCATCGCATAAAGGACTAGGCTGTGTGCTTATGCAAAATAGTAAAGTCATTGCGTATGTGTCACGTCAATTGAAGGACTATATTAAGGGGTATCTGACCCATGATTTGGAGTTGGCGGCAGTAGTGTTCGCTTTGAAGATCTGAAGGCACTATCTCTACGGGGAGAAGTGTGCGATATATACAGACCATAAGAGTCTGAAATATATTTTCACACAGAAGGATTTGAACATGCGTAAGAGGAGATGGTTGGAATTGATAAAGGACTATGACTGCGAGATTTTATATCATCCGGGTAAAGCAAATGTTGTTGCCGACGCCATAAGTAGAAAGGGTCGGGAGAAACTGTCTATGTTAACCGCTCAAAAGGACCTAATTTCAGCAATGGCGAAGCCAGAATTGGAGGTGAAATATTCAAAGGAGTCTGACAAAAAACTATTCCAAGTGGTAACCGGTCCAACTTTGGTGAACAAGGTTAAGGAATAACAACTTCAGAATGAGGAATGTGAAAAGATAAGGAAAAGAGTGTTTGAATGTGAAGAGTTAAAATTAAAGGTTGATACCAAAGGGTTGCTAAGATTTGAAAGGAGAATTTGGATTCCGCCAGTATCAGAGGTAAAGGAGGATATTTTGAATGAGGCTCATAGTTTGAGATATTCGATTCACCCGGGGAGTACGAAAATGTACCAGGATCTTCGACAATATTTCTGGTGGCCGAATATGAAAAGGGACGTTGCCGATTGTGTGGCCAAGTGTTTGACAGGTCAAAAAATTAAAGCAGAACATCAGAGGCCGGGTGGGTTATTAGAGATACCAGAATAGAAATGTGAGCATATCACAATGGATTTCGTAGTAGGTCTTTCAATGACTCAGAAAGGTTTTGATGCAGTTTGGGTTATCGTGGATCGACTGATGAAATCAGCGCATTTCTTAGTGATCAAGATCATATTTAACTTAGATCAGTTGGCGAGACTGTATGTGAAGGAGATTGTATTAAGGCACGGTGTTCCAGTGTCTATAGTCTCTAATCGAGATCTGCGTTTCACATCGAACTTCTGGAAGTGACTACAGGAATGTATGGGAACGTAGTTGCGAATGAGTACAGCTTACCATCCTCAGACCGATGGGCAGAGTGAAAGGACGATCCAGACATTGGAGGATATGTTAAGAGCTTGTATCATAGACTTCAAGGGAAATTGGGACGATCATCTACCGTTGATGGAATTCGCTTACAATAAAAAATACCACGCAAGTATTGGCATGCCGCCTTACAAAGCATTATACGACAGAAAATGCAGAACTCCATTATGTTGGGATGAAGTTGGCGAACGTTAATTGTTAGGACCAGAGTTGACGTAAAATCTATTTTGATAGATTGATATATGGAGATTTATAGATTAAAATTTCGAGGATGAAATTCTTAGAAGAAGGGATGAATGTGATAACCCAAATAATTATAGATAGAGAATTATGAAGTATATGAATTCTACGAGTAAAGTATATGGTAATAATCCTTAGAAAGGAATGAACGAGTTAAAGAATATATAATTGTGTTTAATTGAAGGTTATGGAATAAAATCTTAGATTTGTTGAAGAACTGAATGTAGTAGAATATATATGTATAACTGTTGTTAAGATAATGTGTTGAAGTTATTCAACAATAAAATTGTGAAAGAGATTTTGTGAAAACCAAGTAAGGGAGGTTTCGTTGATTCCGAGGACGGAATCCTTATAAGGAGGGAAGGATGTGACAACCCGGATTTTTAAGAATTAATAAATGAGAATTAAGTAAATAAAATTCTTATGATGAGATGTTTTGAGTTTGAGTATGTGTATACGTGTCATATATTGTGAAATATATGATTTGGTATAAAGAGAAATTATATATTTATTGAATTAAATAAATATTTTAATTAATTTATTTATTGAGATAAATAAATAAATTATGTGTTGGTTATGGAGTAATTTAATTAAGTGTAATATATTAATTAAATGAATATTTAATATTTAATTTAGTTAATATGTAATGATTTTATGTTATAGTTCTAATTTAATTGAGATAATTAAATTTGATTAAGTTATGTGGTAATTGTTACAAGAAATTATAATTTGCAAGTAATTATAATGTGACAATTTTTATGTGATTAATTGATGTTAACTTTTAATTAATTAAATTATAATGTTAAGATTTAATTAATTAAAGTATAACAATAAAAATATGTGATAAAAGATTTATTAAAAGAATTAAAAGAGTTTTTAAAACCGTTTTCCCAAGCAAGACCCTTGCACTGTTTTAAATCTGTTTTGCCAAACGGGGCCTTAACTACTAAAAACCTATTTTTAAAATAATATTGTTTTGCCAAACAAGCCTTAGGGCTTTTAAAATTCCAATTTTTGTAACTTATATATTAAATTGGTAATTAGTATATGATATAAGTATAGGAATTAATAGCTGACATTTATGTATATTATATATGTATAATATATATCTATATGTCAGTTTATGTTTTGTAAAAACTATGTCAGTTTAGAAAGAACAAAACAAAGAGTTAGACAAAGAGAAAAGTGCAGAGAAAAGTCATAGAGAAAAGAAGAAAGAAGAAGAAGAGGGAAAGAGGAAGGCTTTGAGAGAAAGTCCATGTTAAAACCTCACCATCATCATCTTCATCTTGTTCTCCTAATCAAAGCAACAAGGGTATAATCTCAATTCTTTGTTTTTAAATATATTTTTATGATTCTTCATGAGTATTAGTTCTCTATGTATGTGAATTAACGAGAAATTTATATAAATATGATGTATATGTATGAATTGTGTCAAATATGCTTATAATTGGTTTATATGCTTAATTAGGATGTTTAATCCATGTGTATATGATGAACATGAGGGATTTATGTTGATTAAGAAGTTACAGTGAATATATTTTGAAACAACATGGTTTTCTTTAAAATCAAAATTTTAAGTTTGGAATAATTATAATTAAGGTGAATGTGTAATTTAAATTATAATTTATTTAATTATAATTTAATGAGTGCATGAATTGAAATTGATTATTTATAATCTAAGTAATTGTTTAATTTAAATTATAATTTAATGCATGATGTAGTTTGATTAATTATAAATTATAATTTATTTAGTTATAGTTTGATTAATTAGAGTAATGGTTTAAATTGTTTAATTATAATTTGATTAACATAAGATGTAATTATAATTTGATTAATTATAATTAAAGTGGATGTTTAAATTATAATTTATTTAATTATAATTTAATATGAGTATGTAATTATTAATTGATTAATTATGTAAAATGTAATATGATTATGTGATGCGATTAATTATGTCGTAATTAATTATTAACTTATTAGAGGAATGAGTTAAACTAAATTGGTTAACTAACTATGAGGATTAGCTATGTGATAATTAACTTATATTGTTAATTATATATATAAATTTGACAGTGTGTGTCAAATAAATGGGAGAGAACTATGAAGTGTAAATTAGAATTTACTTAAGCGATTGCTAAGCATTGTTAGGTGACTAATAGTTGATGTGTATGGTAATACGTTATGTAGGATTCATGAAGTAGATAATTATAAGTTGTTTTCGATAATTGGTAATCTACAAGCCAGACAAGTCTTCCGGTTCCTATTTTCTATGTGAACTTGATGATATTATGAACTGTTTTAAATTGCATTGCAAAGAGCATGATATGTTATATATGTTGCAAGCATGAAATGTTAAAGTCAATTTATGACTACATTGATTGATTAAAGAATGTGGATTGAGTAAGGAACTCAATCTCTATATTTGTTATGTGAGTTAAAGCATGTATGCTATGTTACTTTAATGATTATGAGATGTATGTTGAGCATATTATTATGTGATATGTGATGCATGAAAACTGTTAGATCTTGCTGAGCTGTCGAGCTCACTCTTGCAAATAATCATTTTTGCAGGTCAAGGATGCAAGGTAATGATACGTGCTAAGTGAATTATAGAGATCAATGTTTAAGAATATTCCTTATATTAGATGAGAAATATATTTGATGTTTTGATTGTATCATCATAGATAAGTTGTAAGTTAAGTTATCCGATGTGTATGGATAATATTTGTAATGTAAGACTTTGTATAGTAACTTCGATGAAGTGATTCATGTAATAAATCTGAATCAAAGATATGTAACGGTAAAGGTTGTGATTCAGGTCAATAAGGAAAGAAATATATAAAAGTTTAAATTATTCCGCATTTCTGTGATTGTATCATCGAATAATGATGTAAAGTTAGAATAAATTTGTATTGTTAACGATCAAGAAGGAGAATTATATTGTATGAATTTTGGGGTCGTTACAGTTGGTTATCAAAGTTGATAGGTTATACACCTTAGGTAAGAGTACCTTAGACTATGACCTTAGGTTATAGAAAGTTAAGTTTAAGTTACGTATAATAAAAAGGTGATTCTTTTCACATACGTAGAAGTATAAGATGAGTTAAGTCCTGGAAATGTTATATGAAGAAGATTAGAATAACGGAGAATAAAACTCGAATAAAATATTGAACTCTATGAATGAATTAGAAATTCTTAAAGGAAGAGTTGTTTAATAAACAAGAAGATTCAAAGAAGAATCTTAAAGAGATATAGAGATAAGAATCAGGAGTTGCCTAACTTCAATAATAAAGATGACGAATAACGATGAATAAGCAGAGTCTATAATACTAAAAGCATAATGAAATCATGATGATAGGTAAAGATAAGAAGATTGTAAAACAAACGATAATGAGATAAGAAAGAATCATAGGGAGATGATTATAGAATAAGATCACGGCGTGATCTTTTAAAATTGTAAAGACAGATGGTCTGTAATGATTGAATAGTTATAGTTTGATGCTATAACGAGAATGTGCTATGATATAGTACGAGATAAACTCATGAAGAGTTATAATTGATGAGATACAGAAAATCTGTATCGAGTATAGAGCGAGAAGTTAAGAGTAAGATAGAATTAAGTGGGATTTCAATTGAGGACTCATGTGGTGGCTGAGTTGTACAAACTTTTGTATGGGCAGGGGTTTTGTGCTTACACTTGGTTTATCATATTGATAATCGTTGGAATATTGGTGTCGGACTATCGATATATATATGACGAGAATGTGATTCTTTTCTCATATTTATATTTGATATTTAGAAACAATAGAAAGTTAGTAAGATGATATTAAGATTAAATTAGATGATCTTAAGGTTAGGCGAGTTCTTAAAACTCATACCTATGGTAAGTTCGTGATTCATAGTCGTATATATGTTTTTGAACCCCTAAGCATATGGACAGTCCCTGATCAGTTCTTTGACTACGTATTTCTAGGACAAGTTCTTAAACTCATATTATTGTGGCAAGTTCCTGAACTCCCAAAGTGTGGTAAGTTTGATGAACTATACTGGGTATAGAAAGGTTATGGTATAAAAAGCATTGATGTTGTTTAAGATTGATAGAATGTTTAAGTAATGAAACGATGGAGTAAAGATTTTAATTGATGGAGAAAATCTTGATATTCTAAATCTCCTAGCTTTGCTAGATTTTTGAAATTTATTGACTTCGTGCTGTTGCACTTCTGTTTTCTTGAAAAATATTGGATCAAATGATGGAACCAATAGATTTTTAAAATAGTGCTATTATTCACATGTCTATGCTAATTGCTTCAGCTAGACAAAAATGATTTGAAATTTTCAAAATGTATTTTAAATATTCTATGCATCATTTGATATGGTGTAGAAATAATAATCGAGGAAGTTATCAATGCAGTTAAACCTAGTGTTAGATGTGATCGTATGATCGTCTGTCCACTATGGTATGATGTAGTATGACGACGTCATATAATGACGAAATCCTCAACGTACCATTACTACGGTACGGTATCAAGATATTATAAAAAGATTTATTTGTTTTTCCAGTTTCTTAAACTATAAAAAAATAAGATTTATTTACTTTTAGTTTCCTTGAAAAAAAATTATTTTATTGAGTTGGTTAAAATATATATATATATTTCGATTGATGTCCAAATTGTTGCTAGAAGTCTATGCTACTTGATTCAGCTAGACAAATATTGAAAGATGTTTATGAAATTCGAGCGTTCTTGGTCAAACTATGCCAAACCAAATTATTTTGGTGCGAATTCAGATGTTAATAAGCTGAGGTGAACAACCCCATAAAAAGGGGACATGTTATCGGAGACAATGGTTCCGAGTGTAACTTATATAGTCATTACGATGTACTATGTTTGTGCACGACGTAGTGGTGCGATAGCCTAATATCATAGAGCACCGATGCGGTTTATAGTGTGAAGTACCGAGGGTGAAGCACTATTAAACCTAAATATAAGTTCAAGGTCTTGTGACCGCTCAGTATGATTTGGAATCTTTTAAATTCATGAGTTATTTATATCGCTTCCCAATTATTGAGCAATTGTGGAAGATTCTTATTATTCTGAAGGAGAATATAGCAAGAATGATGGACCTTAGAAAGAAGTAGTTGTAGAACGCAACAATCCAGTGAATAAAGATTAACGTAAAATCTATTTTGATAGATTGATATATGGAAATTTATAGATTAAATTTTTGAGGACGAAATTCTTAGAAGAAGGGATGAATGTGATAACCCGAATAATTATAGATAGAGAATTATGAAGTATATGAATTCTACAAGTAAAGTATATGGTAATAATCCTTAGAAAGGAATGAACGAGTTAAATAATATATAATTGTGTTTAATTGAAGGTTATGGAATAAAATCTAAAATTTGTTGAAGAACTGAATGTAGTAGAATATATATGTATAACTGTTGTGAAGATAATGTGTTGAAGTTATTCAACAATAAAATTGTGAAAGAGATTTTGTGAAAATCGAGTAAGGGAGGTTTCGTTGATTCCTAGGACGGAATCCTTATAAGGAGGGAAGGATGTGACAACCCGAATTTTTAAGAATTAATAAATGAGAATTTAATAAATAAAATTCTTATTATGAGATGTTTTGAGTTTGAGTATATGTATACGTGTCATATATTGTGAAATATGTGATTTGGTGTAAAGAGAAATTATATATTTATTGAATTAAATAAATATTTTAATTGATTTATTTATTGAGATAAATAAATAAATTATTTGTTGGTTATGGAGTAATTTAATTAATTATAATATATTAATTAAATGAATATTTAATATTTAATTTAATTAATATGTAATGATTTTATGTTATAGTTCTAATTTAATTGAGATAATTAAATTTGATTAAGTTATGTGGTAATTGTTACATAAAATTATAACTAGCAAGTAATTATAATGTGATAATTTTTATGTGATTAATTGATGTTAACTTTTAATTAATTAAATTAGAATATTAAGATTTAATTAATTAAAGTATAACATTAAAAATATGTGATAAATGATTTATTAAAAGAATTAAAAGAGTTTTTAAAACCGTTTTCCCAAGCAAGACCCTTGCACTGTTTTAAATCTGTTTTGCCAAACGGGGCCTTAACTACTAAAAATCTATTTTTAAAATAATATTATTTTGCCAAACAAGCCTTAGGGCTTTTAAAATTCCAATTTTTGTAACTTATATATTAAATTGGTAATTAGTATATGATATAAGTATAGGAATTAATAGCTGACATTTATGTATATTATATATGTATAATATATATCTATATGTCAGTTTATGTTTTGTAAAAACTACGTCAGTTTAGAAAGAACAAAACAAAGAGTTAGACAAAGAGAAAAGTGCAGAGAAAAGTCATAGAGAAAAGAAGAGAGAAGAAGAAGAGGGAAGGAGGAAGGCTTTAAGAGAAAGTCCTTGTTAAAACCTCACCATCATCATCTTCATCTTGTTCTCCTAATCAAAGCAACAAGGGTATAATCTCAATTCTTTGTTTTTAAATATATTTTTATGATTCTTCATGAGTATTAGTTCTCTGTGTATGTGAATTAACGAGAAATTTATATAAATACGATGTATATGTATGAATTGTGTCAAATATGCTTATAATTGGTTTATATGCTTAATTAGGATGTTTAATCCATGTGTATATAATGAACATGAGGGATTCATGTTGATCAAGAAGTTACAGTGAATATATTTTGAAACTACATGGTTTTCTTTAAAATCAAAATTTTAAGTTTTATTGTTAATTGTTGTACAAATTGATTTTGGATTCTTGTTAATTGTCAGGAAACGAATTCAAATATGTTTTGGATTGTGTAATTCGTTTTAAAAATAAATTACAGTGTTCAATTTCCTCAAGAACACTTAACAATGGCTTTTCTTTAAAAATCATGAAATTGGTTGTTTTAAATTGTGTGTTTTGATGATTTCATATGTTAAAACATGTTAGGAGTTTAGAATTTGTGTTTTCTATAAAGTCTATACGAGCTGTGTTGATTGGAATTGAGAATTGGTCAAATTGGCTTTTTCTCTACACAGTTCGCGAAGCAGTCTTGGTTCGCTGCAGGGGGCCCGCCCCGGCTGGAATGACAAGCCTAATACCCCCGCCCTGGGGGGGGGGGGGGTTTCAGAAAATAAAATTTGTTTATTTTTTTATGTGGCTTTTGGTTCATATTATGAAAGCTATGTTTATGTTGACATGTTAGCATACCTTAAAATGCTAAATAATAGTAATGAATTATATTAATAAAATATAATATGTAATTATAATTTGAATAATTATAATTATAGTGATGGTTTAATTTAAATTATAATTTGTTAAATTATAATGATTATAGTTTTATTAATTATAATCAAAGTAAATATTTAATTTGAAGTATAATTTGTGTAATTATAACTTAATATATGATTATAATTTGGAAGAATTATAATTAAGGTGAATGTGTAATTTAAATTATAATTTATTTAATTATAATTTAATGAGTGCATGAATTGAAATTGATTATTTATAATCTAAGTAATTGTTTAATTTAAATTATAATTTAATGCATGATATAGTTTGATTAATTATAAATTATAATTTTTTAGTTATAATTTGATTAATTAGAGTAATGGTTTAAATTGTTTAATTATAATTTGATTAACATAAGATGTAATTATAATTTGATTAATTATAATTAAAGTGGATGTTTAAATTATAATTTATTTAATTATAATTTAAAATGAGTATGTAATTATTAATTGATTAATTATGTGAAATGTAATATGATTATGTGATGCGATTAATTATGTCGTAATTAATTATTAACTTATTAGAGGAATGAGTTAACCTAAATTGGTTAACTAACTATGAGGATTAACTATGTGATAATTAACTTATATTGTTAATTATATATATAAATTTGACAGTGTGTGTCAAATAAATGGGAGAGTACTATGAAGTGTAAATTAGAATTTACTTAAGCGATTGCTAAGCATTGTTAGGTGACTAATAGTTGATGTGTATGGTAATACGTTATGTAGGATTCATGAAGTAGATAATTATAAGCTATTTTCGGTAATTGGTAATCTACGAGCCAGGCAAGTCTTCCTGGTTCCTATTTTCTATGTGAACTTGATGATATTATGAACTATTTTAAATTGCATTGCAAAGAGCATGATATGTTATATATGTTGCAAGCATGAAATGTTAAAGTCAATTTATGACTACATTGATTGATTAAAGAATGTAGATTGAGTAAGGAACTCAATCTCTATATTTGTTATGTGAGTTAAAGCATGTATGCTATGTTACTTTAATGATTATGAGATATATGTTGAGCATATTATTATGTGATATGTGATGCATGAAAACTGTTAGATCTTGCTGAGCTATCAAGCTCACTCTTGCAAATAATCATTTTTGCAGGTCAAGGATGCAAGGTAATGATACGTGCTAAGTGAATTATAGAGATCAATGTTTAAGAATATTACTTATATTAGATGAGAAATGTATTTGCTGTTTTGATTGTATCATCATAGATAAGTTGTAAGTTAAGTTATCCGATGTGTATGGATAATATTTGTAATGTAAGACTTTGTATAGTAACTTCGATGAAGTGATTCATGTAATAAATCTGAATCAAAGATATGTAACGGTAAAGGTTGTGATTCAGGTCAATAAGGAAAGAAATATATAAAAGTTTAAATTATTCCGCATTTTTGTGATTGTATCATCGAATAATGATGTAAAGTTAGAATAAATTTGTATTGTTAACGATCAAGAAGGAGAATTATATTGTATGAATTTTGGGGTCGTTACAGTTGGTATCAAAGTTGATAGGTTATACACCTTAGGTAAGAGTACCTTAGACTATGACCTTAGGTTATAGAAAGTTAAGTTTAAGTTACGTATAATAAAAAGGTGATTCTTTTCACATACGTAGAAGTATAAGATGAGTTAAGTCCTGGAAATGTTATATGAAGAAGATTAGAATAACGGAGAATAAAACTCGAATAAAATATTAAACTCTATGAATGAATTAGAAATTATTAAAGGAAGAGTTGTTTAATAAACAAGAAGATTCAAAGAAGAATCTTAAAGAGATATAGAGATAAGAATCAGGAGTTGCCTAACTTCAATAATAAAGATGATGAATAACGATGAATAAGCAGAGTCTATAATACTAAAAGCATAATGAAATCATGATGATAGGTAAAGATAAGAAGATTGTAAAACAAACGATAATGAGATAAGAAAGAATCATAGGGAGATGATTATAGAATAAGATCACGGCGTGATCTTTTAAAATTGTAAAGACAGATGGTCTGTAATGATTGAATAGTTATAGTTTGATGCTATAACGAGAATGTGCTATGATATAGTACGAGATAAACTCACGAAGAGTTATAATTGATGAGATACAGAAAATCTGTATCGAGTATAGAGCGAGAAGTTAAGTGTAAGATAGAATTAAGTGGGATTTCAACTGAGGACTCATGTGGTGGCTGAGTTGTACAAACTTTTGTATGGGCAGGGGTTTTGTGCTTACACTTGGTTTATCATATTAATAATCGTTGGAATATTGGTGTCGGACTATCGATATATATATGACGAGAAGGTGATTCTTTTCTCATATTTATATTTGATATTTAGAAACAATAGAAAGTTAGTAAGATGATATTAAGATTAAATTAGATGATTTTAAGGTTAGGCGAGTTCTTAAAACTCATACCTATGGTAAGTTCGTGATTCATAGTCGTATGTATGTTTTTGAACCCCTAAGCATATGGACAGTCCCTGATCAGTTCTTTGACTACGTATTTCTAGGACAAGTTCTTAAACTCATATTATTGTGGCAAGTTCCTGAACTCCCAAAGTGTGGTAAGTTTGATGAACTATACTGGGTATAGAAAGGTTATGGTATAAAAAGCATTGATGTTGTTTAAGATTGATAGAATGTTTAAGTAATGAAACGATGGAGTAAAGATTTTAATTGATGGAGAAAAATTTGATATTCTAAATCTCCTAGCTTTGCTAGATTTTTGAAATTTATTGACTTCGTGCTGTTGCACTTCTGTTTTCTTGAAAAATATTGGATCAAATGATGGAACCAATAGATTTTTAAAATAGTGCTATTATTCACATGTCTATGCTAATTGCTTCAGCTAGACAAAAATGATTTGAAATTTTCAAAATGTATTTTAAATATTCTATGCATCATTTGATATGGTGTAGAAATAATAATCGAGGAAGTTATCAATGCAGTTAAACCTAGTGTTAGATGTGATCGTATGATCGTCTGTCCACTATGGTATGATGTAGTATGACGACGTCATATAATGACGAAATCCTCAACGTACCATTACTACGGTACGGTATCAGGATATTATAAAAAGATTTATTTATTTTTTTAGTTTCTTAAACTATAAAAAAATAAGATTTATTTACTTTTAGTTTCCTTGAAAAAAAATTATTTTATTGAGTTGGTTAAAAATATATATATATATTTCGATTGATGTCCAAATTGTTGCTAGAAGTCTATGCTACTTGATTCAGCTAGACAAATATTGAAAGATGTTTATGAAATTCGAGCGTTCTTGGTCAAACTATGCCAAACCAAATTGTTTTGGTGCGGATTCAGATGTTAATAAGCTGAGGTGAACAACCCCATAAAAAGGGGACATGTTATCGGAGACAATGGTTCCGAGTGTAACTTATATAGTCATTACGATGTACTATGTTTGTGCACGACGTAGTGGTGCGATAGCATAATATCCTAGAGCACCGATGCGGTTTATAGTGTGAAGTACCGAGGGTGAAGCACTATTAAACCTAAATATAAGTTCAAAATCTTGTGACCGCTCAGTATGATTTGGAATCTTTTAAATTCATGAGTTATTTATATCGCTTCCCAATTATTGAGCAATTGTGGAAGATTCTTATTACTCTGAAGGAGAATATAGCAAGAATGATAGACCTTAGAAAGAAGTAGTTGTAGAACGCAACAATCCAGTGAATAAAGATTAACGTAAAATCTATTTTGATAGATTGATATATGGAGATTTATAGATTAAAATTTTGAGGACGAAATTCTTAGAAGAAGGGATGACTGTGATAACCCGAATAATTATAGATAGAGAATTATGAAGTATATGAATTCTACGAGTAAAGTATATGGTAATAATCCTTAGAAAGGAATGAACGAGTTAAAGAATATATAATTGTGTTTAATTGAAGGTTATTGAATAAAACCTAAAATTTGTTGAAGAACTGAATGTAGTAGAATATATATGTATAACTGTTGTTAAGATAATGTGTTGAAGTTATTCAACAATAAAATTGTGAAAGAGATTTTGTGAAAATCGAGTAAGGGAGGTTTCGTTGATTCCGAGGACGGAATCCTTATAAGGAGGGAAGGATGTGACAACCCGAATTTTTAAGAAGTAATAAATGAGAATTTAATAAATAAAATTCTTATTATGAGATGTTTTGAGTTTGAGTATGTGTATACGTGTCATATATTGTGAAATATGTGATTTGGTGTAAAGAGAAATTATATATTTATTGAATTAAATAAATATTTTAATTGATTTATTTATTGAGATAAATAAATAAATTATGTGTTGGTTATGGAGTAATTTAATTAAGTATAATATATTAATTAAATGAATATTTAATATTTAATTTAGTTAATATGTAATGATTTTATGTTATAGTTCTAATTTAATTGAGATAATTAAATTTGATTAAGTTATGTGATAATTGTTACAAGAAATTATAATTTGCAAGTAATTATAATGTGACAATTTTTATGTGATTAATTGATGTTAACTTTTAATTAATTAAATTAGAATGTTAAGATCTAATTAATTAAAGTATAACAATAAAAATATGTGATAAAAGATTTATTAAAAGAATTAAAAGTGTTTTTAAAACCGTTTTTCCAAGCAAGACCCTTGCACTGTTTTAAATCCGTTTTGCCAAACAGGGCCTTAACTACTAAAAACCTGTTTTTAAAATAATATTGTTTTGCCAAACAAGCCTTAGGGCTTTTAAAATTCCAATTTTTGTAACTTATATATTAAATTGGTAATTAGTATATGATATAAGTATAGGAATTAATAGCTAACATTTATGTATATTATATATGTATAATATATATCTATATGTCAGTTTATGTTTTGTAAAAACTACGTTAGTTTAGAAAGAACAAAACAAAGAGTTAGACAAAGAGAAAAGTGCAGAGAAAAGTCATAGAGAAAAGAAGAGGGAAGGAGGAAGGTTTTGAGAGAAAGTCCTTGTTAAAATCTCACCATCATCATCTTCATCTTGTTCTCCTAATCAAAGCAACAAGGGTATAATCTCAATTCCTTGTTTTTAAATATGTTTTTATGATTCTTTATGAGTATTAGTTCTCTGTGTATGTGATTAACGATAAATTTATATAAATATGATGTATATGTATGAATTGTGTCAAATATGCTTATATGTTTATATGCTTAATTAGGATGTTTAATTCATGTGTATATGATGAACATGAGGGATTCATGTTCATCAAGAAGTTACAGTGAATATATTTTGAAACTAAATGATTTTCTGTAAAATCAAAAATTTAAGTTCTATTGTTAATTGTTGTACAAATTGAATGTGGATTCTTGTTAATTGTCAAGAAACGAATTCAAATATGTTTTGAATTGTATAATTCATTTTAAAAATAAATTACAGTGTTCAGTTTCCTCAAGAATATTTAACAATGGCTTTTCTTTAAAAATCATGAAATTGGTTGTTTTAAATTGTGTGTTTTGATGATTTCATATGTTAAAACATGTTAGGAGTTTAGAATTTATGTTTACTATAAAGTCTATATGAGTTGTGTTGACTGGAATTGGGAATTGGTGTGGAAAAATAAGTCAAATTAATTTTTTCTCTACAAAGTTCGCGAAGCAGTCATGGTTCACTGCAGGGGGCCCGCCCCGACGGGCATGACAAGCCTAATACCCCCGCCTTGGCGGGGGGTATGCAGAAAATAAAATTCGTTTGTTTTTTATGTGGCTTTTGGTTCATATTATGAAAACTAAGTTTATGTGGTAAATTTGATGACATGTTAGCATACCTTAAAATGCTAAATAATAGTAATGAATTATATTAATAAAATATAATATGTAATTATAATTTGAATAATTATAATTATAGTGAAGGTTTATTTTAAATTATAATTTGTTAAATTATAATGAATATAGTTTGATTAATTATAATCACAGTAAATGTTTAACTTGAAGTATAATTTGTGTATTATAACTTAATATGTGATTATAATTTGAAATAATTATAATTAAGGTGAATGTGTAATTTAAATTATAATTTATTTAATTATAATTTAATGAATGCATGAATTGAAATTGATTATTTATAATCTAAGTAATTGTTTAATTTAAATTATAATATGTTTAAATTATAATTTAATGCATGATGTAGTTTGATTAATTTATTAATTATAATTTGATTAATTAGAGTAATGGTTTAAATTATTTAATTATAATTTGATTAACATAAGATGTAATTATAATTTGATTAATTATAATTAAAGTGGATGTTTAAATTATAATTTAATATGAGTATGTAATTATTAATTGATTAATTATGTGAAATGTAATATGATTATGTGATGTGATTAATTATGTCGTAATTAATTATTAACTTATTTGAGGAATGAGTTAACCTAAATTGGTTAACTAACTATGAGGATTAGCTATGTGATAATTAACTTATATTGTTAATTATATATATAAATTTGACAGTGTGTGTCAAATAAATGGGAGAGAACTATGAAGTGTAAATTAGAATTTACTTAAGCGATTGCTAAGCGTTGTTAGGTGACTAATAGTTGATGTGTATGGTAATACGTTATGTAGGATTCATGAAGCAGATAATTATAAGCTGTTTTCGGTAATTGGTAATCTATCAGCCAGGCAAGTCTTCGGGTTCCTATTTTCTATGTGAACTTGATGATATTATGAACTGTTTTAAATTGCATTGCAAAGAGCATGATATGTTATATATGTTGCAAGTATGAAATGTTAAAGTCAATTTATGACTACATTAATTGATTAAAGAATGTGGATTGAGTAAGAAAATCAATCTCTATATTTGTTATGTGAGTTAAAGCATGTATGCTATGTTACTTTAATGATTATGAGATGTATGTTGAGAATGTTATTATGTGTTATGTGATGCATGAAAACTGTTAGATCTTGCTGAGCTGTCGAGCTCACACTTGCAAATAATCATTTTTGCAGGTCAAGGATGCAAGGTAATGACACGTGCTAAGTGAATTATAGAGATCAATGTTCAAGAATATTACTTATGTTAGATGAGAAATGTAATTAATGTTTTCATTGTATCATCATAGATAAGTTGTAAGTTAAGTTATCCGATATGTATGGATAATATTTGTAATGTAAGACTTTGTATAGTAACTTCGATGAAGTGATTCATGTAATAAATCTGAATTAAAGATATGTAACGGTAAAGGTTGTGATTCATGGCAATAAGGAAAGAAATATATAAAAGTTTTATTTATTCCGTATTTTTTTGTGATTTTATCATCGAATAATGATGTAAAGTTAGAATAAAATTGTTGTTAACGATCGAGAAGGAGAATTATATTGTATGAATTTTGGGGTCGTTACAAATAATAGTTCTCATACTCCTTATCAATGATACGTCACATAACGATACAGTCAATAACTATTTTAGGAATTAAAATATTTGGAAAATGCTCAAGGAAACCTTTATACTTGGAAGACCTTGCTTCTAAGTTATAATAGATATCACAGGACTTGAGAATTAACCTTGGTTGACCCAATAGATCTCAAAGAAGAACGAGAAAATTACTATCATGTTCATTGCAATGGTGTGTATCTTCTTGCCATATAATTATCTCCATTTTCTCAAACTGGGGATTATATTCTAACCATACTACAAGATTATATAAATAGTGCTCATAAATGTAATCCGTAAGTGGATGTGCGCAACCATATCTTATGATAACATGGATTTGTAAGTGGTTAGACATCTTGTATGATAGTAGTAACACACCCTTCCAAAGTTTGGTTCTGATCACCCTATTGTTGTTCACCAAAATCAATTATTAAATAACGTATAAAATACGACACACGCATGTTAAGTCCTCAATACAATTATCACCATACTTTTTTATGAGAAACTTCAACAATCATAGACCATCACTCTATTCCCTTGTTATCCCCACTCGACTCAGCTACACTTTTATTACCTGAAAGGAATTGTGAAGTAAAAGGGGTGGGCACAAATAGCCCATCAAAGAATATCATGCCTAAGATAATTAAGTTATCAATAGCTTTCATCATAAATAAATCAGATATTTGGAACATATGGTAGATGTTGGCTATTTTCTATACGCGTTACACGTAAGTGTACGTGATCAACAAGTAATATAATGATAAGTTTAGATATGGTATCCATAGAGACAATAATTCCTATTTAATCAAGCAAGTACCAATTTTATACTATTTCAGCTTTATCAAACTAATGATTAAAAGAAGATTTTCTAATTAAATTACTACTTAAACCAATTTTTAACACTAACTTAAGATTTTACAAAGTTTTAGAGAATTAAGCCTATAACTTCACTTATTATTTCACTTCAGATAATATTCTTTTCTCCAGTTTATGTCAATTACTCCAGATTATTAATCAAGAATACTACAGCAGATATAACCATCTCTCGATGCATTATACCCATACTCAATCGCATCCACAGATGATAGAATTAAGCAAGACACCCTAAATAACTAATTCACTATATCTCTATGTGAATTACAATTAAATAAGGTTTAAAATCAAGTTCTTATCAGATTACATATGATGCATAGATATCTCTATCCTGTACATAAATTATGAATCCCAACTCCGCAGAAATCACAAACATATGTCACTATGGCTAGTTCCAATCCCATATGTCATCTCTCGAATTCATAAGGGATAACGGATAATTGTTGATCAGACAATTATAAAAATTAAGCATAACTCATAGAAAATAATTTGGAAATAATATGAATCAACTGAATTAAAGACTAATTAATCATCCATTACATAAAAAGATCCGTTATAGGCTTAAATAGAAAATTAGTTCATCATAGATGAATCAAAATCCATAATACACTTAATAAAAACCATTCTGAATACAAGATGTAAATAAAGAGGGAATATAAACTATGCAGTATATCACCGCTGTAAGACCCCGAATTTTATGAAATAAAAGTATACAAATTTTCTTATATTTATTATTCAGTAAATGGTTAAATTGATAAAAGGTAAAAGTTGATGGTGATATATGTAAAATTTTCAAAATAGGCAAGTGATTATAAAATATTTATTGTTATCGGGGAATATTCGTTTGGTCGTGGAATATTCTTGTTGTCGGGGAATATTCGTTCGACGGCGCAGCCATTTGTGGGCCCCATAACGAAAAACTATCGGATGAAGAAAACGACAAGAATAAGTTTTCTATTAATAACGGCTTAACGGTTACCGTTAACACTGTTGAAATACCCGGTGGTTAAAAATGAAGTAATACGCGTTATTGCACAGTAGCACACGGTATTGCACAGTATTTTTATATTATTGTTAATTCAATAATTGCTACTGCATAGTATTTCTCATTATCAGATCAATAATTCATATTATTTGAATAATATTATTAGATAGCATTATTAGCAATGTCTAAGGAAGTTCTGTCTAGGAGGGCTTATTTAATTGCGCGCTAGTAAGGAGAAATCCTTATCGGAAGGCCCCCTCTTTCCTGGGAACGACCTGGTTGTCAATATTGTAGTTTGGTAATATTATTTATGAATAATTAATTATTGATAAAAATGATAAGAAAATATTTATTTAATGGAGGAATTTTTTTTAAAGAGACAATTGTTGAAAAGTGATATTTTATCTTTTCTGATAAAATAATTCATTCAAATATATTATTATAATGTTACATTATAAATGTATAATGTGATAATATAATAATATAATTTTATAATTTTAATGGTAATATTTTTTTACAATAAATCCACGATATGTGAATAAAATGAGGTGGAAGAGAGAAGATAGAATTGGATTTTTTTATAAATTATAAATGTGTGTGTCGTATTGTATACGCCATTTAACCGTTGATTTTGGTGACCCAAATAGGGTAAGGTGTTGTCCAAGGTTGAAGCACCATGAGAGTTACATTTTAGTACCAGTGGTATTTGTATTGAAACTCACAGTTTAACTGTGATCGTATTCAGTATGACAGTTTAAAATTAGAATTTGAAGATTTGTGTTTGGAGTTTTGTTGAGTGTATTTCGTGGCGACCCAGAATGGGTTGGGTGGATTGGACCTATTTTGGGGGCATTACAATCGCTCTTCGCTCCACGATCTTGCGTTCTCTGTGATCTTAGAAAGCTTCAAATCTCCTTCCAAGTAGATATCCAAAAGCTAGGGCTCCTCATGTTTTAGTATGTCTTAATATGCTGCTATAAGTCCCTTATATATCACACAAATGCAGCCCTAAACCTCCCCTTCTTTCTAACCAAAATCCTATTCGAGCAAGGAAAAGTGCAGGCTGTTACGCGCCTCCCCGCCCCAGCGGGGGATTCCTTTAATAAAGCCCCGCCCCAGCGGGGCAGGCTACTGTCTGGGATGCTGAAATTCTCCAAGACCCGCTCTAGCGGGTGGATTAACTCTATGGGCCCCCCCATCGGGGGTTCTTAGCATGCATGCTGAAAATATACCTTTTATGCTACTTCCCAAATAATTTCATTTACTGCACACAATAGCATAACTCCGAGTAAAATGATAAGAAAAATACTTGAAAACATCAAGAATCAAGCCATAATGAATACCGATTTGTAGGTATTAAACCCACTCATCAAATACCCCCAAACTTGAGACTTCGCTTGTCCTCAAGCACAACCATGCACATGCAAAAAGGGAACAATGCTTATGAATGCAACTGTCAGTGTATACAAAGCTAACTCATCTTGCCTCAGAGAAATCACATAAATATAACAATAAAACCAACCAAAAACATATCTGCAATTCCAAACCCTCAATGAATCAATACCAGTTAACACCAATGTGTGTGTGTGTGTGATTGACAGCAATATGATCAACTGCAGTTCAAATATATCACATAATACGCATCTTAGACAGATATACAACTTTTAATTTAAGGAACCTCATAAACAAGTAATGCAGACACATGACTCAACATCAACCAAGTCAGAAGTCAATATGGGAGGTTTGCTATCTTTTATTCCTTTACGGGTGCATTTTGCTCGTTTTCCCGTTATTCTACTTTACTCATCACTGTGCAATGCTTAGTTCCCTTAGGCTCTTCAATGATACCCATGTAGAGAGTTTTCGACCAACGACTCCCAAACCATATGGCTTTAGGGCGCTGGGTGTAAAGACATCCCCTAGGGCGTACTTACTCGAGTATCAAAGGCCACGAAACTAAACAAGTCAAGGTGTTTATTTCAACTTTCTTTTTCTTGCTTTTTTCATATTTTTCACTTTTCTTCTTCTTCTTTTTTCTTTTAGATAGCTCCCATCTTTTCCCCCAAACTTAGGTTTCTGCCTAATCTAGTCATTACTACCAGTTTACAAAATTTCTATCATTTAAAACCTAATTTCTATCAAGATGTCAATTATAAGACTATTTGGCCCAAGTTCAACCACATTGTCATCCTAACCGGTACAATAGTGTCAAACAAGTAACAATTCATGCAAAGGTCAGAAATTACATCTATGTTCCAGTTATCATTACTGTTTAACTTCTATGTAAATCCAACCTCATCACTGGCTAAAGTTACTTTACACAGACTAACATACTTGACTCATGCAATCCTAACTACGACTCTCTTTTTTTTCTTAATTTTTCCATTTTTTTTTATTTTTTCTAAGCATAAATACTAAACTAAAGCTACTAATACAAATAACTACTCTATTATGCAAATTATAAATACTACACTACTTATGCAACATGCTAACAAGCTAACAAGATTATGATTAATAATATACACCCACCCCCAAACTTAAACTAAACAATGTCCTCATTGTAATAATAATAGAACTTAAGCATCGAGGACTTCCCTGATAAGTCAAGCATAAGGTCCGCCACCATCCTCCGTGTCAGAGTTGAACGGTGGATATGGTGGTAGTGGTTGTGGAGCATGGAACTGCAATGGATCAACGGCAGTGGTGATTCGTGCGAAGGCCTCAGCGACAACGGCTTGAAATTGAATCTGTGTATTGAACATGTGACTTTGTCTTGCCTCTATTATGTCAGTCCTCTTTCGTTGTTGATTCAATTGTCGCTGAATGTTTTTTAGCATGGCAGTCGTCGAGCTCGACGGTTCGTCCGCTTCAACTTCATCCTCTGGCATCACATAATCCTCATCCCTGGCCTCATCTTCCCCCTCATCCGAGTCTGGAAAAATAAAACCAAGGCCATGAGGATGCGAAGGTGCCCCCTTCTATGGTTCAAATTGATTCATAAGCTTGGAGTCTAAAACCATCAATGGTGGCTGACCGGCTCATTCGCTGCCCATATAACCCCAGCTTGCTAGCACAGCCCAGTGATGAGCGATGGGTGTGGTAATCCTCCCGTTAGTCCGCCTCTCAAACACCGTCGAATGGAGAAGCTTATGATCGTCCCAATATTAATGTGTAGATCTTTGACGATCGCATACAATAATGAGATTTTTTCTTTAGTGATTTCGCTCGTGTGTTTTGAAGGTAAAAGTTTTGCACAGAGGAAAGAATACCACACTTTCCCATATTTGTTCAAGCTAGAGCTTTGGATGATCGTGCCTCTTCGGCTGTCTTTCACCCATACTGTATCAGGCTTGCATATTTCCTTGAGGATTTGATCATAATCAATCCCGCTATCTCGCAATTTTGTGTACTGACAAACCTCAGGTGGTGTGATATTGTAGAAGTCGTTTATGGCCGTGGCACTGAAGTCTACCAGTTTGCCTCTTACGAATTCTTTAAACAGAGGGGCGTCCTCCGCATTGGCGTAGAACTCCTTGACCACGGCTACCACCGCCGCTTCAGGTTGACCTGTGAAATATGCTCAATGCCGTTCATGAATTTGATCGCTCATGTCTCCATCCAAAATATTTGGAATAAGACCACGTTCTTATATGAGGGCCTTTCTCGCCATATATTCAAATCGTTCGACGGCAGCCGCGCTCCAAAATTTCTTCCGGCTAAATTATGAAACGGCCGAGGAGGACCCTTCCCCCTTTTGCCTCTTTTGTGAACGTGGCGGCATCTTCTTTTCATGCTCAAAAGTGAAGAATTTCTAAAGAATTATGGTTTAGGAATTTTTTCGAGCAGTTGGTGGGCGTTGTCAAGATGGCTTGATGTTGAGTGAGGTTGATTACTGTTCTTTCCCCAATTTTTCTCACACAACCAAGCACTCACAGATATGTATCTCAAATACCCAAATAACTAGTAATTACAAAATTCCACAACATATAACCCCAATTTATGGTCAGAAATCTTGACCAAATTGAAAACAAATACTTAACTTTATACTTGATGGTCCAAATATGTAGATGGAAGGCTGTGATAGATGATCTGTTGGTGATGGATCTTCGTTGATTTTCGCTGTTGATAAGAACTCGATGGTGGTGGAATCCTTGAATTTTAATTGCCAAGAGAATTTATAGTTGAATGTGTGGTTGCTCTCTCGAATTCGGTGGGTGTGGCTAGGAGACTTATATTTTTGGAAGGAGCGTAGAGGTAAGGTGAGGAGAATGGTTAGGATAGTGGGGATGTAGTGGGGAGGAAATTCGGTAGTTGTTAGGTTTGTAGAAGGTTTGGATGTGAGTTAGGATTGAAAGTGTGTTTGTGATAGGAGTCAAGAGCCTTTCCGTTTTAAACCAGGACAGGCTGCCGATTCCCGCCTCCCCGCCCCTGCGGGGGTAGTCGCTTAAAAATCCCCGCCCCAACGGTACAACCCACTGTCCAGCGGGTGTTTCCTTCATTGAGACCCAGCCCCAGTGGGGGTCCTGTCTTTCACAGTTGCCAGTTTGCTTAAATTCATGCAATTCCTTTCATTTTCCTTTACAAACATAGCTTAAGTGCACTCCCCTCTTTGGTTAGCTGCTCGTGTCCTATTTCAAACATAACATAAACTTGTTAGACATGCGTTATTAAGAAAACTTTCTACGTACTATACATGAGTATACTAAATGATATTAATGTAATAAAAATGAACGTAACCGATGGGTTGCCTCCCATCAAGCGCTTGATTCTTAAGTCATTCAGCCTGACTACTCCCTATTTTAGATTGGTTCGGCAAGGTCGACCGTGGTCGCTTGGCGATCAATGTTACCGCCCCAATAGTCCTTGAGGTGTTGGTCGTTCACTTTGAATGGCTCTTTTGGATCCCATCCATAGAGGTCAACGGCGCCGTGTGGAAATACAGTCTTTATGGTAAATGGCCCCGACCACCTGGATTTCAGTTTTCAAAGAAAAAGTTTCAACCATGAGTTGAAGAGCAATACCGATTGCCCGGTTTTAAACTTTCTATCCAGTATCTTCTGATCGTGCCACTTCTTGACCTTCTTCTTGTACAACTTCGAATTTTCGTAAGCCTGCAGGCGAAACTCGTCTAATTCATTGATTTGGAACAACCTTTTCTCCCCTACTGCTGATAAATCGAAGTTCAATTTCCTGATAGCCCAATATGCTTTATGCTCAAGTTCTACCGGCAGGTGACACGCCTTCCCGTAAACTAACTGATAGGGAGATATGCCTATTGGAGTCTTGTAGGCAGTCCGATATGCCCACAGAGCGTCGTCTAATTTCAATGATCAGTCTTTCCTATTTGGATTGAAGACCTTTTCTAGGATTCTCTTCACCTCTCGGTTAGATACTTTGGCTTGGTCACTCGTCTGAGGGTGATAGGTTATGGCAATTTGGTGTTGTTAGAGTTTATGCCCTAGAGGCCAATTCTTTGATGTAATTGCTTAACATTTTTGATATTATATTTGATTGAATAAATGAATTATTTTATTATGGTTTTATTTATTGCGTTATATAATGTTAGCATAATAAATGTCCTTAAAATAGTGATATAAATTATATGGCTTCAAGTATGTGACTTGAACATGAGATCATATAATTACAATTAGTATTATTATTCTTAAATGTCCCTAGTCGAGTGTCATTATTAATGGGACAACAATGATACATTGAGACTAGTATATGGATTGACTGATGGCCAAATCTCATTGGTCATAAATATATGAGATATTGAGTCAATGCATAGGTACATGTTAGAGAACAGTGTACTGGACAGACCCACCATGAGAATTCTACGTGGAGCATTATGCAAAGTGTCATAAGCAATTCTCATAGTGACAATGATGTAATGATCCTCTGACCTGAAATCACTATATTACTATACGAGAATTTATGTACTTTGATATCATCAAAGGTCACCTTTAATAGGGTGGACAATAAAGGTGATTATTGGGTACATCATGAATCGTGTGAGGAATATGAGTGATCTAGATGGAATTTAACCCTCCTATATATTAGGGGTGATATCCATAGGCCTCTTGATTGAGTAGGACTATGAAATGCATGGCCATGCTCAAATAGTGATTTGTTTCATATAGTCTACTCATTGATCAAGAAAACTCAGATTAAATTATGAAGAGTATGACACATTCCATGACTCGAGTTTAATCTAGGATGTCAAGGTTAAAAGGATTAAATTACATTGAAACATTGGTCACGAAAAGGTTGCATCGAATCACCGATCTTATTATTATTTGGGTAGCAGTGATGCATTACTAGATGCCGCTCACTGTTTATAATTTTATAATATGATTTTAAAATTATTGTCAATACAATAATAACCTATAGGGTCACACACTTAGAACGTAATTAAAAGGGAATTAATTTAAATTGTAAGGATTTAAATATGTCAATATGATTGATAGTGTTTAAATTAATAGGATAATTTGTATATATATGTATATTAATTAAGTAAGACTTAATTAATATATAATATATATAAATTCAAATTTTATTTTTCTAATTGGATTAGGTTTTGGTTAATTCCTTTAACTGCTATATATATATGATATATCAGCCGTTTTAGGGTATTGATTATAAACCCAAACCCTAGCCGCTCTTAGAGAGAGTCTAGAGAGAAAAACGAGAGAAAGTCCAGATCCTTGGTGGCTAGTACCGCAGTTCTCTTCACTGCAGATCGTGTGACGGTTCGCGGGGCGTTCATATGGATACCGTAGAGACGCAGTTCCTTTGGATTGCGTTGAAGATTCAAAATTGTTCCAGAATTTCCATCGCCTCCATTCAAGCTTGGATAATCGGTAAAATGAACCTAAACCTCTGAATTAATATGTTTTTGCATGGATCTTGTTTTAGGGTTTCGAAAAATTTTAATTTATGCTGCGTTTATGTGCCGAAATCCCTACAGGTGTTTGACCCCATACTTTGTCAAGAGAGTGGTGAAATATTTGTTGCAGAAATGGCTCCCTTTGTCACTGTTTGTTGGCCTTGGGGTACCAAAATGGGTGAAAATATTCTTATGCAAAAACTTTAGTACAACCTTCGCATCATTCGTTGGTAGCGCGACTGCCTCCACCCATTTCGAGACATAGTAAATTGCTAATAAGATGTATAAATTACTGAACGAGGATAAAAAGGGTCCCATGAAGTCGATTCCCCATACATCAAAAATATCGACTTCCAGGATCATGTTTAGGGGCATCTTGTTCCGTTTTAAAATATTCCCCACTCTTTGACATCTGTTGCAATTTTTCACGCACTGATGTGCGTCTTTGAACAAAGTGGGCCTAGAAGAAACCTGTTTAAAGGACTTTTTGTGGCTGTTCGCTCACTCCCATAGTGTCCCCTGTATACTGAAGCGTGACATGCTTGTAGGATGCTCTCAACTTCACTTTTCGGTATACATCACCGGATCATTCTGTCAGTATACTGTCCCGCATATACCACTTTACATCATGTAGAAATTTCCTCTTTGGGTGGCGAGTTAAGTCTGGTGGGAGGATGTTGTTGACCAAATAATTAGCGAAATCCGCGTACCACGAAAACTCGCCGTGGATCAGAAATAACTGTTCATCTGGAAACGACTCATTGATCACTGATTCATCCTGATTCGGGTTTTCCAGTCGTGAAAGATGATCAGCCACCTGATTTTCTGTCCCCTTCCGATCCTTAATCTCTAGGTCAAATTCTTTAAGGAGAAGAACCCAGCGAATAAGTCTTAGCTTTGCGTCCTTCTTTTCCACTAGATACTGGATGGCCGAATGGTTTGTGTACACCACCACTTTTGTCCCCACCAAGTACGAGCAAAACTTGTTAAATGCATACACAACTGCAAGTAATTCATTTTCAGTGGTTGTGTAATTCAACTGTGCATATGTCAATATCTTGCTCCCATAATAGATGGTGTGAAAGATTTTCTCCTGTCATTGCCCAAGCACTGCTCCTACTGCATAATCACTGGCATCACACATGAGTTCGAATGGCTTGGTTCAATCTGGTACTATGATTACTGGGGCAGTGGTTAACTTCTTCTTTAATTGCTCAAACGCAACTAGGCGGTCTTCATCAAACTTGAATGGGACATCCTTTTCTAATAGACTGCAGAGTGGCTTTGTGATTTTTGAGAAATCCTTGATAATCCAGCGTGCCCGAGAAAACTCCGAATACCCTTTACTGATGTCGGCGGTGGCAGATTTTTAATTATTTCCAGTTTAGCTCGGTCAACTTCCAAACCTTTTCAAGAAACTTTATGGCCAAGAATTATCCCCTCTTGGACCATAAAGTGGCACTTCTCCCAGTTGAGCACTAGGTTTGTTTCCACACACCTTTTCAATACCAATACTAAATTCTCAAGGCACCTATCAAACAATTCCCCAAATACTGAGAAATCATCCATAAAAACCTCAACACTACGCTCCACCATGTTCGAGAAGATTGCCATCATTCAACGCTGAAATGTTATCGGTGCATTACACAGCCCGAATGACATCCTTCTAAATGCAAAGGTGCCATAGGGACATGTGAACGTCGTCTTCTCTTGATCCTCCGGTGCAATGACGATCTGGTTGTACCCAAAATATCCATCTAATAGGCAGTCGTACTCGTGTCCAACTAGTCTATCCAACATCTGATCAATGAAAGGTAAGGGGAAATGATCCTTTCTAGTTACCTTATTCAGCCTTCTGTAGTCCATGCAGACCCTCCATCTGGTTACTGTCCTTGTCGGTATCAGTTCATTATTCTCGTTCTTCACTACTGTCATCCCACCTTTCTTCGGGACACATTGGACTGGGCTGGGTAGATAATTCCAGCATCCAGCCATTTCAGGATCTCCTTCTTCACTACCTCTTTCAATATGGGGTTGAGTCGCCTCTGTTGTTCCACCATGGGCTTACTATCCTCCTCCATCAGAATTTTGTGCATACAGAATGACGGGCTGATTCCTTTGATGTCGGCGATAGTCCATCCAATCGCAGATTTGCATTCCTTTAGAACTCTTAATAGCTTACTTTCCTGCAGTTCGTTAAGTGCAAATGCAATAATAATAGGTAAAGTAACTGAAAATACGCATACCTGAGGTGATTAGGTAAAGGGTTGAGTTCTAGTTTAGGTGGTTCCTCGAGAGATGGCTTCATCTTTGTTGATGAAGTTTTGGCTGCTTCTAGTGGCTCAAATGGTAGCTTGAACCTGTTTACTCTTGGTTGGGCTTCTAACAGTTGCAGATACTCTTTTATTTCGAAATACTCTTCATCACAATCTCCCATTAATGCTGATTCTAGTAGGTCGGTGTTAAGTATCCGAAGTTGCTCATCACCCACCATTATGTTAATAATGTCCACCTGGTAACATTCCTCATCCTCCTTGGGGAATTTCATGGCTTTAAACACGTTGAAGGTGACCTCTTGATCTTATAGCCTCATGGT
This sequence comes from Panax stipuleanatus, assembly GCA_020205555.1. Taxonomy (NCBI): domain Eukaryota; kingdom Viridiplantae; phylum Streptophyta; class Magnoliopsida; order Apiales; family Araliaceae; genus Panax; species Panax stipuleanatus. The sequence goes on along the minus strand of CM035118.1, from coordinate 13,783,534 downwards.
CAATTCTCCTTTCTGAACATCAATGAGAGTTCTGCCAGTAGCCAAAAAACGGTCTCCCAAGGATTATGGGAATATCCTTATCTTCTTCATAGTCGAGATGATGAAGTCTGCTGGGAAGATGAATCTGTCCACTTTTACCAAAACGTCCTCAACAATTCCTCGTGGGTAAGTTACGGATCTGTCTGCTAGCTGTAGAGAGATGTTGGTCGGTTTAGGTGCTGGTAACCCTAACTGAGTATACACTGACAATGGCATGCGGTTTATACTGGCACCTAAATCACATAGACACTTGTTAAAAGCCAAACTCCCTATCTTATATGGGATGGTGAAACTACCCGAATCCTTCAGCTTAGGTGGAAGTTTCTTTTGCAGAATCGCACTACATTCCTTTGTTAGTGCCACAGTTTCGAAGTCTTCTAATTTCTTTTTCTTCAACAAAATATCCTTCATAAACTTGGCATAACTGGGCATCTTCTGTAATGCCTCCGCAAAAGGAATGTTTATGTGTAGCTTCTTGAATACTTCCAGAAATTTAGTGAATTGCTGCTCTAATTTCTGCTTTCGGATCCATTATTGAAATGGCGGTGGAGGGTAAACTACTAGTGTAACCACTTGTTCCTTTTCTGCAGATTTTTCACCTGCTTTTCCTTCCACTGGCTATTCCACACTGGTCTCAACTTGCTCTTCAGTTTCCTTCTTCTCCTAATCCTGCTCCACTAACTGTTTCCCACTCCGAAGTGTGACCGCTTAACATTGCTCATGTCCTCCCCTTGGATTCTTTTTTGTGTCACTTAGCAAAGCTCCTTGGGGTCCATTATTCAGTGCACTCGCAATTTGTCCAATTTGACTTTCTAGATTCTTAATTGACGCCGCTTGAGATCTCATCGTCGCTTCTTGATTTCTCATCGCTGCGTCATTTTCTGTTATGTAGTTTGCCAATATCTCCTCCAAATTCATCTTTTTCTCTTGCTGTGGAGCTGCCTGTTGCTGTTAATTTGAAAACCAGGAGGGTATGCTTGTCGTGGAGCCTGCTGTAATTCTGTAAATAGCACACCTAGAGGGGGGGGGTGAATAGGTGTAATTATCCAATAGTGATCTACAATAGCCAATTTTTAAAACTATATATGCAGATTATAAACGGACACCCTAACACTGTCCGTATTAGTGTTATTCTTCGTCTGCTATAAACGGACAGTTAATACATGTCCGTATTAGTTATAATTTCTGGAACAAAAATAAAAAAATCTGCAGAATGCTCAACCAATCAAAGACAGAAAGTAAAGGACATCGAGATTTTTTACGTGGTTCAGCCCCTATCCTATAGTTTAGTAGCCTAATCCACGTCCAATACCAAAAGGTATTGGAGACTCACTTTATTAATATAATATTCAACAATTACACAATAAAATGAAAAACTCCCTATTATGACACGAATCGTCCGGACACCTCTGCCCCTCCTTGCACCACTGTAACAGCTCTTACCTCTGAGACTTCGATTCTTCGCCACACAGACTGAATATTATACTAATAAACCCCCCAAGCCACCCAATTACAATATGTATTAATGAAAGATTACAAGACTGGAGGTATTCTAAGATTAGAGAATGATTGCACTGCTAGAAGATGACTCAGAATAATTCAGAAGGCTTTCAATATTGAAGTCGTGTAGTCTTGTGTCCTTGATACCCGAGCACTGCAATTATATACATAGTAGTCTAGCAACGGCTAATGAAATTCAAAATGATAACAGATAGAGGTTATCTCTAACAGATATAATACTCAGCAAGATAGATAAAGAAATATGATTTGCCGAAAATCAGAGATTTAATTAATATTACTGTTAGAGTCCTAAAAATCTGCAAATACAATTTGAATAACGAATCTCTTAATCCTCCAGAATTATTTGAATTGAAAATGATATATATATATATATATATGTATATTCCAACAGATAACATATATATATCTTCAAAAAGATATAACTCATCAATTCAAACTGTAACAAGATAATATATATCTTACTTACCTGTTTCCTTTAACAACTCAGATTCCAAGCTTCCTTGAAATACTCCATTCGAATTTGGTAACAACGGAATCATATATATATATATATATATATATATATATATTCCAGCTGTCATAACAGATTAATATTAACCTGTTTCAAATTCGAATATACTCCACCTATGATTATACTTGGTCTTCACAGCAAAACCGAATCACAGCAAACTAATATTAAATCAGTTTACCTTGCTCTTAGAATTGCAATTAGTTTTTGAATTGGCTTTTACATATAGCAGATAAGGATAGAGCATTAAAAATAAAATAACTCAGATGTCATGTTATGCCAAGTGATAATCTGTCTATGTCAAAACTTTAACCTGCAGTAAAAACTCATTTGGGCTATATGAGATATATTATACTTAGCTTAATAAGTCCACATACCTGTTATAAGAGTCCAATCATATATAGCATTCAATCCATTAACAGGCATAAACAGTTCTGCCCAATATGGCCCAAATCAGATTACAAACCATCAATATAAGCCCAATAACATATTTCAACACAATAAATCATTTTCGCCCAATAAAGCATTGTCATCATTAAAACCACAAAGTATAAATATTAACATTCTCCCCCTTTTTGATGATGACAATATAAGAGTCAATATGCTCCCCCTAACTATATGGCTCCCCCTTAATTTATGCATATCATAATCAATTATGTTATGATAAACAAATAATAGCCAACACAAATCAACATAACAATAATCATGCTATCAAACCACAAATAGTTATAAGCTCAAAATAAATCAGTTATAAACTATCCAAAGATGAATATCCAAATGATTATCAAAAGTTATCACAAGTTATCAAGGATCCATAAACTTCACAAATTTTTATAATTTCAGAATCCTTATCAAAGATCCATAAACTTCACAGATTTTTAGAATTTTAGAATTTCAGCAGCATAGTAGCAGAACCAAACTTCCAGCAGCATCAGAATATCTTGATACCATCTCTCTCCCTTTGACATCATCAAAAAAAATGAGCATCTAATCGACCTCGGGATCTATTTCAAACATACCATCCTTAATTTTCTTAGATAAGGACTTGAATTGAGTATCTAAGGAATCCACTCTCTTAGTAATAGTGACTACTCTATCAGAAAGTGAGTTGAGTGAAGTTTGAAAAGAATGCATAAGGTTAAGCAGTGAGTCAAATTTAGAATTCATGTCATTGACCACTTGGGAGAGGTCTAAAGCTTGGGAAGCTGGAGGAATTGGATTTGAGGAAGGAGTAGGAGAATGGGCAGGAGAAGCAATAGGAGTGATAGGATCAGGAGCTGGATCAGGAATAAGCTCTTCAACATCCCAAGATAGAATATTATCAACCCCAACTTTCAGTTTTGAATTTGAAAAAATAAAATCATCAATCACTTCAGTTATTTAAAGACTTTTTCATGCTCAAAAGAGATATTAAAGTGAGCAAATACCTTTGTTAAAAAACCTCCATATGGAAAACATTTTGATTTTATTTTTACACAACTTTCCATATGATTTATCATTAAAAGAGCACAATTGAATTTTATTTTGGACAAAATTAAGGCTGATAATAGCAAATCTTGATAAGTTATTTCTGACCTACCACCCGTTCGGGGAATGATGTTAGCACGAATTAGCTTATGAATGACACTATTAAGCGAAGTAGTCTCAATAACAGTAGGTAAGGAAACGAATTCAGCTGTAGGACAATATTTCACAATTCTAAATTGTTGCAAAATAGAAAGATCTACAAATTCCAGTGGCCCTTTAAGAGTAAAAGAAGAAAGACCGGAACATGGTATATCAAATAAGGTCCCTAACAAAGCACAATCTATAGAAATCGTTTTGTTTTGCACAAACGATTGGATTTTATCATTTGAAACAGAAAGATTGACATAAAATTGTTTTATCAACAAGGGATATGCAGAAGTTGGGGGAAATAGGAAAACAATCATACCCAATTCTTTAAACATGTCAGTGACTCCAATATTATGAAACAGAACAGGGTCAACAGGTTTGCCATACACAATTGATTTATTAACCATTAATTTTTGAAATTTGTTGGCAAACTTGCTAGAACAAAACAAGATAGTGGAATCACTATTACTCAGATTAAGAGTGGAATTGGGGATACTCACAGAAACAAGGTTTTTACCCTTGTATTTCGGATACCCTTTGATTTCATACTTTCCTTGGATTTTAGAACTTGTTTCTTCATCTTTTTCAAAGACACACCGAAATCAGAGTTGAGCTTGGACTGATTTCGGTGCATACGACGAGCAGCTCTTGACCCTTTGGAAGACGATGGGTTATCAAATAGTACCTGTACCAGCTCTGGTGTTGCCGTGGAGTGTTGAACAGCCTCGCGACCGGTGTTGACGATTTTGCCTCCTCTGGTTTTGACCATCTCTGACGATTTTGGTGAGATTGAACAGAAGAGATACGAATTCAACCGAAGACTAAAGTACAATTTGCGATTCGAGGGAGAAGACGCGAGACATAAGGGAAAAACAGGTTAAACCTTAGTTTTGTGAGGGAAAAAGAAAGAAAAGAAAAAGGGGGAGAGAAGAGCAGAGGGAGAGACGCGATACAAAGAGCGAGAAAAGATGAAAGGTTTTCTACTTTTAGAAATTTTTGTTTTTAAAATACCCAATCTGTTAAGGATACAAAGACTTTAGACAAAATAAAATTAATAAAAGATGACAGACTACAAAAGAGATTTAGAAAGATAGATACCTGATCAATTTAGGATTGGGTTTAATATGAGTGAGAGATGAAGAGTTTTGAGAAAAAAATACAAACAATTAAGGACTAAAATATCTCTTAGAGGTTTATTCCTGCTCAAAAACCATCATAACAAATACCCATAGAGCCCCTATAAACTGAAAGTCTCAATTTTACCCTTATTTAAATATAAACAGACCGTTAACTCACATAAGCAAAGCAAGTACTTTATTTAATGTGAGTTGAAGACCAATAGATTTTATTTAGAACAATATAAATATTATATATATATATATATATAATAATTTTTTTTTTGGAAAATCACTCTCAATAAATCAAGCAGCATTATCAGGTACACAAAGACATACCAAGTTCTCTTCTCAAAGTGCAAAAACATTTTTCACTTAAAGGTTTTGTAAAAATGTCGGCCAACTGATGTTCAATAGGGACAAATACTAATTTAATTAATCCTTTAGCAACATTGTTTCTTAAAAAATGATGTCGCACTTCAATATGTTTAGTATGAGAATGAAGCACAGGATTTTTTGAAATATCAATTGCACTAGTATTGTCACACATAATAGGCACATTTTCACATATCACATTAAAATCATGAAGAGTTTGTATCATCCAAAATATTTGTGAACAACAACTACATGCAGCCAAATATTCACATGCCGTTGTGGACAAGGCAACTGATATTTATTTCTTACTGTGCCAAGCCACAAGGCTTTGACCTAAAAATTCACAAGCTTCGCTTGTGCTTTTTCTATCAACTTGGTATCCTGCATAATATGCATTTGAGTACCCAATTAATTCAAAACTTGGAGATACAGGGTAGTATAAGCCAAAATTAATTGTGCCAGATAAGTATTTAAATATTTTTTTTACCGCTTTAAGATGAGATTATTTTGGTTGAGCTTGAAATCTAGTACAAAGGCATACACTATACATAATATCTGGTCTTGATGCAGATAAATAATGTAAACACCCAATCATACCTCGATACATTGTTACTTCGACATCTTTACCTGTAACATTTGCAGTAAGCTTGATGGTAGTGCTCATTGGTGTTGACTTTGGTTTGGTATTTTCAAAACCAAATCTTTTCAATAACTCCTTTACATATTTGGATTATTGGATGTGAATACCTTCATTGGTTTGTTTGATTTGAAGCCCCAAGAAATAGTTTGACTCACCCATAAGGCTCATATCAAACTCATTATGCATACATTGAGAAAACCACTCACACAAGGAGTTAGTAGTAGCTCCAAAAATTATATCACCCACATAAATTTGAAAAATTAATAAGTCTTTATTTTTTATTTTAATAAAAAGAGTAGAATCAATTTTTCCTCGATTAAAATCATTTTCTAATAAAAACTTGCTTAATCTTTCATACCAGGCTCTTGGAGCCTGTTTTAATCCATACAAAGCCTTTTTCAATTTAAATACATGATGTGGATATTTTTCATGTTCAAATTCGGGTGGTTGCTTAACATACACTTCTTCATTTCAGAAACCATTTAAACAGGCACTTTTCACATACATTTGATATAATTTGAATTGTCGAAAGCATGCATAGGCGAGTAAAATTTTTATATCTTCCAACCTTGCAACAGGGGAAAAGGTTTCTTCATAGTCTATACCTTCCTGTTGATTATAGCCTTGAGCTACTAATCTAGCTTTGTTTCTTGTAATAACCCCATTGTCATCTAACTTATTTTTGAAAATCCATTTTGTCCCAATAATAGATGCATTATTAGGAGGTTTAACAAGATCCCATACCTGACACCGTTCAAATTGGTTTAACTTTTCTTGCATAGCAATGGTCCAATTTTCATCTTGAATTGCTTCCTTGGTACTTTTAGGTTCAACTTGTGAAAGAAAGGCTGAAAATGCGCAATAATTCTGAGCTTTCCTTCTAGTGTTCATCCAAGTATCAGGATCACCTATGATCAGGTTAGGAGGGTGATTTTGCACAGTTCGGGATGATTTAAGAAGCCTGACATTGGACATTTGTTTAACAGGTTCGGACTCCAGTACGTTATGTGATGCATCAGACTCTTTATTAGAATTTTCTTCTAACCCGGACGGTTTTGGCTGTCTGTTTGCAGGAGTCTGCATTTCAGTGTTTTCAACTAAAACGGACGGCTCAGGCTGTCTGTTTTCATTTATTTTTCCTTCCGATTTGGACGGCTTAGGCTATTTGTTTTCATCTGTTTTTCTTTCTAAATCGTACTAGACGGATGTAGCAGTTTGTGCACCACGACTCAAATTTTTATTTCCTGCAGTATCTTCATCTTTTGACAGTTCATGGATAAATTCATCAAATATAACATGCATAGACTCTTCAACATTTGACTTGTCAAGATTATAAACCCTATATGCCTTACTATGCATTGAATAACCAAGAAAAATAGCTTCGGTTGATTTTGCATTGAATTTTCCAAGATTACCATTAGTATTTAAAACAAAACATTTAGCACCAAACACTTTAAAATAATTAATATTTAGAATCCTCTTGTTTAGTAACTCATATGGTGTTTTCAATAACATGGGTCTAATCAATACTCTTTTTAGAATGTAACATGCAGTACTTTCAGCCTCTGCCCAAAATCTTTTAGGCATTTTACTTTCTTGAAGTAAAGTTCTTGCAGTTTCTTGGAGAGCACGATTTTTACGTTCCACCACACCATTTTGTTGAGGTGTTCTTGGTGCAGAAAACTCATGTGTAACACCTTTCTCACTGCAATATGGTATAAAATCTTTTCCAAATTCTCCACCATGGTCACTTCGTATACCAATTAGCCTGAGGTTGTGCTTTGTTTCAACATTTTTAATAAGTTTTTCAAATTCTGCAAAAGCTTGATCTTTAGTTTTCAAAAATAACACCCATGTAAATCTTGAGAAATCATCAACAATACAAAAGCATAATGATTATTTCCTAAGCTAGCATATCTCTCAGGTCCAAATAAATCAAGATGCAATAGTTGAAGAGGTGAAGAAGTTGATACCTGATTTTTGCTTGTAAAGGAATTTCTTACTTGTTTACCTAATTGACAAGCATTATAAATATCTGTCTTCTCATATTTTAGCTTTGGCAATCCTTTGACAAGATTCTTGGTAGCTAACTTGTTAATCAACTCCATATGCACATGTCCAAGTCTTCGATGCCATAGAATAGTTTGATCTTGAACAGCAGTTAGGCAAATATCTTTATTTTGATTTTCAAAATTAATGGTATAAATATTACCTTCCCTTTCAGCTATTAAAGGAGCATTGTTAGAAGCATGAATAATAGCACATTTATCTTTTTCAAAAATTACTTTATGTCCACTATCTATTAGTTGACTTACACTAATTCAATTATATTTTAATCCTTCCACATGATGAACATTATCAATGAATACCTTACCATTTCCAACTTTACCTTTCCCGATAATTTGGCATGTAGTGTCATCTCCAAAAGTAACAGTTCCACCCTTTTTAGTAGCTAGCGAGGTGAATTTAGTATGATCACCAGTCATATGTCTAGAACATCCACTGTCTAGCACCCATTTATGTGATGGTACTTTAGCTTTAAAACATACCTACAAAACAAAGAAGTAGCTCATCGTTTTGGTACCAAAATCTGTTTGGGTCCAACATTGTTAGTAGCAATTAAATCTCCTTTCTTTACCCAGACTTGTTTTATTTTTATTTTATTGCAATTATAATCAAAATGTCCTTTTAAACCACAATTTTTGTAAGTAATATAAGGTGAACAATAAAGAGGCTTGTTCCTTGGTTTATTATTTATTATTCTAATTTTATTAGTAGTGCTTTTTATATTCTTAACATGATTATATCCGATTCCTTGTTTATCTAAGCTTGACCTTTGAGCACCCAACATGATATTTAGATTTTCTTCACTATGAACAAATTTAGCAAGATCCTTTTTCAAAGATATTATTTCTTCCTCTTTGTCATTTTGAATATTTATTATTTTTCCATCATTAAAAGCATCAATACAAGCATATCTCATTTTTAAACTTTCTTTTAAAACATCATTTTCCTTTTTAAGATTATTGAATTCTTCATTTAACCTGTTTGCATAATTATATAGAATTTTATTATAGTTATCAAGATAATCATTTTTAATATTTAACTTGGATACTTCACTGGATGTGCTATCTTTAACTATTCCATGTTTTTCTTCAATCAAAGTTTCCACTTCTTTCATTAAATCATTTATCCAGTTTTTTAAATGAGCATTTTTCTCTTTAATATGAATATTTTCATTTTTTAAAACAAGATAATTAGAAATAGTAATATCGCCAAGTTCAGAGTTTACCTCGGATGATTCTTGACTGCTTAATTCGGTGAAGCATAAATGAGCCGTTTCATCATCTTGATCTTCATGATCGGATTCATCGTCGCTCCATGTCATTAATGTTTTTCCCTTTGAATTGTTTGCTTTGTTCTTCCTCTTTAGTTGGAAACAGTCTCTTTTGAAAAGTCCGGACCTTCCACATTCATAACAGGTATCCTCTTGTGGCTTTGGCTTGAAGTCTTTCTTGTTGTTGAATGTTTTACCTTAGAACTTTGACTTGTTCTTCTTTCTAATCAGCTCTCTCAATTTCTGTGTCATCATAGCAATTTCATCATCGGAATCTTCATCATCACCTTCCATGTGGCTTTCAGCTTCAAGAGCTAAAGTCTTCCATTTTGGTCCTTCATCTTCTTCATTATACCTCTTAAGTTGATTTTCGAATTCTTCAAGCTCTCCAAATAAAGTGAGAGTTTCCATGGTGCTGATTGTGGTTTAGTCTTGAAGAGTTGTAACCTTTGGTGCGAACCGTTTGGGAATGACTCTAAGTATCTTTCTGTTGATTTTCCTTTGATCAATCTTTCGGCCGAGCATACTGAGAGAGTCATCAAAGTGAGAAATCTAGCTTAAGCATCTTTGATGGATTCACTCTTCTCTAACTTGAAAAGTTCATATTCCTGCATTAACATGCTTAGCTTGACTTCATTTACCTTAGTAGTTCCCTCGTGACTCATAATGATTGTATCCCAAATTTCTTTCGCGGTAGTGCATGCCGAAACTTTATCAACTTCAGCTTGAATCATACCACTCAGCAGCGTGTTCATAGCTTTGGAATCATAAGATACCATATAAGATTCGTTCGGGTCCATTTCCATGAGATTCTTTGGTCTACCATCATCATGTCTAGGAATGATAGGTCCATTTTCAACAACCCACCATTCCCATGGGTCACATTTGAGATCATCATTCTGAACTTCCAAAAGTTGAAGTTTTCACTTCTGAGCAACAGGGGTGGTCGGCTTGTGGATTGACCTTCTTGAAAATTGAGGTGTGCCATAGGATCTTTCCTTACGACCTGCAAAGATCAATATTAGTAGAGCCTTGCTCTGATACCAAATGTAATTCTGTAAATAGCACACCTAGAGCGGGGGTGAATAGGTGTAATTATCCAATAGTGATCTACAATAGTCAATTTTTAAAACTATGTATGCAAATTATAAACAGACACCCTAACATTATCCGTATTAGTGTTGTTCTTCATCTGCTATAAACGGACGGTTAATACCTGTCCGTATTAGTTATAATTTCTAGAAGGAAAATAAAAAAATCAGCAGAATGCTCACCCAATCAAAGACAGAAAGTAAAGGACACCAAGATTTTTTACGTGGTTCAGCCCCTATCCTATAGTCTAGTAGCCTAATTCACGTCCAATACCAAAAGGTATTGGAGACTCACTTTATTAATATAATATTCAACAAATACACAATAAAATGAAAAACTCCTTGTTATAACACGAATCGTCCGGACACCTCTGCCCCTCCTTGCACCTCTGCAACAGCTCTCACCTTTGAGACTTCGATTCTTCGCCACACAGACTGAATAGTATATTAATAAACCCCCAAGCCAACCTAGACTTAAACCCAATTATAATACGTATTAATGAAAGATTACAAGACTGGAGGTATTCTGGGAGTAGAGAATGATTGCACTGCTAGAAGATGACTCAGAATAATTCAGAGGCTTTCAGTACTGAAGTCGTGTAGTCTTGTGTCCTTGATACCCGAGCACTACAATTATATATACAGTAGTCTAGCAACGGCTAATGAAATTCAAAATGATAACAGATAGAGGTTATCTCTAACAGATATAATACTCAGCAATATGGATAAAGAAATATGATTTGCCGAAAATCAGAGATTTAATTAATATTACTGTTAGAGTCCTAAAAATCTGCAAATCCAATTTGAATAATGAATCTGTTAATCCTCCAGAATTATTTGAATTGAAAACGATATATATATATATATATATATATGTATATTCCAACAGATAACATATATATATATATATATATATATATCTTCAAAAAGATATAACTCATCAATTCAAACTGTAACAAGATAATATATATCTTACTTACCTGTTTCCTTTAACAACTCAGATTCCAAGCTTCCTTGAAATACTCCATTCGAATTTGGTAACAACGGAATCATATATATATATATATATATATATATATATATATAAGATATATTCCAGCTATTATAACAGATTAATATTAACCTATTTTAAATTCGAAATATACTCCACCTATAATTAGACTTGGTCTTCACAGCAAAACCGAATCATAGTAAACTAATATTAAATCAGTTTACCTTGCACTTAGAATTGCAATTCGATTTTGAATTAGCCTTTACATATAGTAGATAAGGATAGAGCATTAAAAATAAAACAACTCAGATGTTATGCTATGCCTAGTGTTAATATGTCTATGTCAAAACTTTAACCTGCAGTAAAAACTCATTTGAGCTATAAGAGATATATTATACTTAGCCCAATCAGTCCACATACCTTTTATAAGGGTCCAATCATATATAGCATTCAATCCATTAACAAGCATAAATAGTTCTGCCCCATATGGCCCAAATCAGATTACAAACCATCAATATAAGCCCAATAACATATTTCAGGACAATAAAGCATTTTAGCCCAATAAAGCATTGTCATCATTAAAACCACAAAGTATAAATATTAACACATGCTGCTGGTTCTGATTCTGGTTATTGCTCCAAAAAAAGTTAGGATGGTTTCTTGCCCCCTGATTGTATGTATTCTGATATGTATTGGGTGGCCTGCTGTAGTTAGCCACATATTGAACCGACGCTGGGTTGATTGCACACTATTTTGTCGAATGTTCACCTGCACAAAGTTCACATATGATTGCTACCTGCTGCATGTTTCCCATTGACATTGTGTCCATCTTCTTCGATAATGCTGCTATTTGTGCCACTATGGGGGTCATAGAATCCACTTATAGAACACCTACTGCTGCTGGTTGAGTCAATCTCTCAGTCGGCCATTGATAACCATTTGAAGCCATAGTGTCTATCAATGCCCATGCCTCCTCAAATTTCTTTGTCATAAAAGCTCCACCTGAGGCTGCACCGATGCCAGTCCGTATATGACTCGCTACCTCATTGTAAAAGTTACTAAGCTGCATCCAGTACGGGAATCCGTGATGTGGACACTTTCTCAACAGCTCCTTGTACCATTCACATGCTTCATAAAGTGGCTCCCCTTGCATCTGTGCAAATGAAGATATATCCGTTCTCATCTTATGTGTCTTTGATGGAGGGAAGAATTTAGCCAAAAAATTCTACGCCAGATCATTCCATATAGTGATTGACCCCGGTGTTAGAGAATGGAGCTAACTCTTTGCCTTGTCTCTGAGTGTGAACGAAAATAACCTCAATCTGATTGCATCGTCTGACACCCCGTTACACTTGAAGCTGTCACAGATCTCTATAAAATTGAAGATGTGTTCGTTCGGATCGTCATTTGGAAAACCCCCAAATTGGAAATTATTCTGCACCATCTGTATTGTCCCAGGCTTGATCTCAAAATTGTTTGCATTGATCGCCGGCCTGGAGATACTCTAGTGAATTTCCTAAATCTTTGGTGTAGCATAATCCCTCAGTGGTTTGTCTTCCTGTTCAGCCATGTTTGTTCTGGGTGTTTCAAATTCTACTCGATTCTTTGCAATCCACTTAGTTAATTTTTGAAATCGTTTGTCGATGTCGTCCTCGAAAGGCAACAAATCTGGCTTCTTCGATCTAGTTTGCATGCATAACTCGAATATACCTGAAATAACCAAACAAGCAAAAATAAGAATAAATATATATCTATATATATATATATATGTTTAACTAAAACTGATCTAATTAAACCGATATTGTAAGTAATAAATGCAATTACTGTTCCCGGCAACGGCGCCAAAAACTTGTTGGCTATTTTCTATAAGCGTTACACACAAGTGTACGTGATCAACAAGTAATATAATGATAAGTTCAGATATCGTACCCACAGAGACAATAATTCCTATTTAATCAAACAAGTACCAATTTTATACTATTTCAGCTTTATCAAACTAATGATTAAAAGATGATTTTCTAATTAAATTACTACTTAAACTAATTTTTAACACTAACTCAAGATTTTACCAAGTTTTAGAGAATTAAGCTTACAAATTCACTTATTATTTCACTTCAGATAATATTTTTTTCTCCAGTTTATGTCAATTACTCCATATTATTAATCAAGAACACTACAGCAGATATAACCATCTCTCGATGCATTATACCCATACTCACTCGCATCCACAGATGATAGAATTAAGCAAGACACCCTAAATAACTAATTCACTATATCTCTATGTGAATTATAATTAAATAAGGTTTAAAATCAAGTTCTTATCAGATAACATATAATGCATAGATATCTCTATCCTATACATGAATTATGAATCCTAACTCCGCAGAAATCACAAACATATGTCACTATGGCTAGTTCCAATCCCATATGTCATATCTCGAATTTATAAAGGATAACGGATAATTGTTGATCAGACAATTATAAAAATTAAGCATAACTCATAGCAAATAATCCCGAAATAATATCAATAAACTGAATTAAAGACTATTTAATCATCCATTACATAAAAAGATCCGTTATAGGCTTAAATAGAAAATTAGTTCATCATAGATGAATCAAAATCCATAATCCACTTAATAAAAACAATTCTGAATACAAGATGTAAATAAAGAGGGAAAATAAACTATGCAGTATATCACCGCTCTACGCTCCACGATCTCGCGTTCTCCGTGATCTTAGAAAGCTTCAAATCTCCTTCCAAGTAGATTTCCAAAAGCTAGGGCTCCTTGTGGATAAGTATGTCTTAATATGCTGCTATAAGTCCCTTATATATCACACAAATGCAGCCCTAAACCTCCCCTTCTTTCTAACCAAAATCCTATTCGAGCAAGGAAAAGTGCAGACTGTTACGCGCCTCCTCGCCCTAGCGGGGGATTCCTTCAATAAAGCCCCGCCCCAGCGGGACAGTCTACTATCCGGGATGCTAAAATTCTCCTGAGACCCACTCCAGCGGGTGGATTAACTCTATGGGCCCCGCCCCAGTGGTGGTGCTTAGCATGCATGCTGAAAATCTACCTTTTATGCTACTTCCCAAATAATTTCATTTTCTGCACACAACAACATAACTCCGAGTAAAATGATAAGAAAAATACTTGAAAACAATCAAGAATCAAGCCATAATGAATACTGATTCGTAGGTATTAAACCCACTCATCAGTAGATGATATAAGTTTTCGACTATAGTTGCAGCGGAACAAGCAATCCAATTAAAGAGTTAGGTAGAATATAAAGTCTACTATTTTCTCCAAATTAAAATTCAACCAACAAAATTTTGTTCCTGTAACACCAATCAACAGTTCTTTGTTGTACCCAAGACAAAGAGAACTTCCACTACCTGTCTTTACCCATAACACCAAAGCTTATAGTTAATTCACAATTCATGTTCATAATCATGTAAATCAACAATTTCTCCTTGCCATAAAGACTTAATAGAACTTTCACTCAATGTCCTTGCCACAAAGGCTAAAGAAACTCAATAATCATATCGTCTTTACACCCTACTCCAAAAACATTCAAATGTAACAACAATGGTCATGAGCTTACCAATTAATTGTCTATATTTGCACTACGGGCCAAAGATATCAATCAACAATTCTTCTTTGCACTACAGGCCAAAAATATCAATCAAGCATTCATCTTTGCATTACGGGCCAAAGATATCAATCAATAGTTCATCTTTGCACTACGAGCCAAAGATAACTTTCACTATAATTTAAGTCTGAGGATGATAACAATAATATAAAGAATGAATCAAGTTAGATCAAGGACAGATATTAGAGATTTATAATTTAATTCATCCAAGTTCAAGAATGTTTAAATTGTCAACAAGATAACCAATTGTGGAGTAAATTTCAAGAATTAGATTCATAAAAGATAACTTGGACAAAGAAAATAAAATTTAATTTCGTTGTGAATAATACTCAAGAATAGTACTGTATGAATAGTATCCCAGATTAATAGTACTCCGGATGAATAGTATCCCGACATGAAAATATTAAAATTTAATAAAGAAGTTCAGATAAATATACAAGTGAAATAATGTTAGATGAAGCGCAAACTTCAAGAAATTTATAATCATTTCAGGGATTATAGAAGCAATACTTATCATAGTAAGTGTAAATTTAGGAATATGAAATGAAATAATATCACTTACATACTATAGAGTATGGAAGAAAATAATATTCCTTATAAATACTGAACGAAAATAATATCCCTTACCTTAGTAGAAAACTAAATCTGACTGGTATAGCAGAGATTATCTTGAGAAAATCTTCCACTAAAAGCTACACTCAAAGTATCTTTATACTCAAAAGAAATACGTATAATATTATAGAACAAGAATTCTTTGATTCTGGTGTGTTTTTAATTTCTTAACTAAGCAACCTATTTATAGGAAAATGGCAAGACACTATTTAAAGAAAAATCACGGATGAACAGTCGAGGATTCACGAGTTTCGTCTAATATTTCTAATTTTTAATATGCAATACTATGCAATAAAATATTCTAATAAAACAAAAACTTTATATATAATATAATATATTATATTTATATTCTAATAAAACAAACAACTTTATATATATATTATAAAAAGTTTTCTATTTTATATAAAAAGGTTTCTATTTTATTACTATTATAACAATAATAAAACAAAAATGATATCAATTTCTACCGACGGTTTGACAAATTGGCACATGGGGGTCCATAGGTTAATAAGTCAAACTTACAACAAACGCCTCATAACAAACCCCTCTATTTGTATCAAAAATTGAATAAATATCCACCACAAATTACTTATCTTTAATCAACACATTTTTAATCTTTCCACAATTATTCATCATTAATATTATAACTCACAATATTGACAACTAGATCGTTTCCAGAAAAGAGGGGGCTTTCCGATAAGGATTTCTCCTTATTGGCGCGCAATTAAATAACCCAACCCCTTTCCTCGACAGAACTTTCTAAACATTGTCAATAATGCAACTAATAATATGAATAACTGTGTCGTGTCAACTATTAATTTAATAATATAAAATATTGCGCAAATGTTACTGTAACAATTATTGAATCAATAATATGAGATACTATGCAGCAACAACTATGGCAATTATTGAATACTGAGTGACTTCTTAAGTAAGCATCAATAATCAAAGATACTGTGAAATATCGTGTGCTACTGTGCAATGTCGCGTACCACTATGAAATAACGTGCATTACTGTACTTTTATCACTGGGTATTTCAACAGTTTAACGGTAAAAGTCTTGCCGTTATTTTTATAAAAAGGTTATTTTTGTCGCTTTCTTTATCCAATAGTTATTTCGTTGTGGGGTCCACCAATGATTGCTCCGTCTTACAAATATTCCCCGACCAAACGAATATTCCCCGAAACAATAAATATTTTATGACAACTTGCTTTCTTTGTAAAATTTTCACATATCACCCTTAACTTTAATCCTTTATCAATTTAACCATTTACTGAATAGAATAATAATTATAAGAAAAAATGAATACTTGTATTTCATAAAATTCAGGGTCTTACAAATTAATTGAAGAAGAAGATTTGGAGAATTAAAAGAGGAGTATTCTACATCATCTTGCTCAATCTAAACAGATAAATCAAGGGTAATTCTTAAATTCAAGCTTTAGTTTATGTTCTTGAGTTCTTCATGAAAATTGGTTTTAAGTTCTCTGTAATTGAATTTTCATGGTTAAATTGTTGAGAAGTTGTTTATAATTGTTAATATGCATGTATAATCTACTATATGATTTTTATAAATGATTTTGGTTGAATTAATCCATGAAATTTTGTTTAAAAAGGAAGTTTTGAGTTTACAATGATATATGTACAAAAAGGCTTACTTTGGAGTTAAAATTTGTGTTCAATTCATGTAATAAATTATAAATTGATAATTAATTATGTTTATACATTCAAATACAAAAATAATGCAAGTTATATGAACTGATTTGGTTAATTAACGAATCCATGGTGATTGGATTCGCTAAATATGTCCAATAATGAAGAAAACACAAAACCTTGGAAACTATGAGTTTAAATTTGGTTGTTTTAGTTGTTTAAGTTGTTAAAATCATGATATAATTGTTATCATATATTCCAGTAAAGTTTAGAACTTATGGGTATGATTAATTTGTTGATTGAGCGAAGTTTTTGAGTCTATTTTGGCTCTATTCTATGTTCTTCGCGAACAGCAGGGATTGATTATGCGACGCAGCGCTGTAACGCCTCTTAAAGGGCTATTCTACGCGCCGCAGCGCCTGTGCCATGTTAAATGGTCACGCCGCAGCGCCGGCTACTAAGCCTTGGGGTCGCGCCGCAGCGACTGTTAGCAGAATCGCCTAGAAAAATCTATTGAAGCGTTCGAGTCCAAAAAACGTAATTTAACTCTAACCTAATGAACATGAAAATGTAATAATCATGCAATGAGATGTTAAAATAGATTAGTAACATGTCAATGATAGTTTTACGTGATTAATTGATGAGTTGAATGTGCACTTAAACTCTTTGTTAGTGAGGTTTAATAACGTGTTTAAGAGTTAAGGTTTGTGTATGTGGTTAGTATAGTCATATTTAGATCTAAGTTAAGTTAAAAGAAAATATACGCATGATGCTAATTTTATTATAATTAATTGGTATCGTGACTTTAAATGGTATGTAGGGTTAATTAGAGAACGTGAATTGTAATTTATAGCTTATGCACGAGGCAAGTTTCCTTACCCTATCTTGATTACAATTACACAAGTTCCCTAACTCTAATCTTTTACATTGAACAAGTTCCTAACCTTGGCTTATTGCATTCAAGCGAGGTTATTTATAGTATCCAATGCCTATGTTTCAATTAAGCTTTCTAATCTTTAATGAAAGCATTATTCAGTTATACAATATTTATTCAATTATATATAGTTGAGATTCAATTTTGGATTTAATTATCGATTACATTATTGTATCGAACCTTGATTAGATAGTGAACCCTTTTTGATTCGACTAGTCCATAGTTACTGAGCGTTCTAAATTCTAGAACTTTTATTTGAAGTTAATGCAAACCAAACTTCCTTTGGTGCAAACTCTTATGTCAAACTGAGATGAACGACCCTATTGTAGGGGATTATATTACGTGTTAGCATTAAGATGTTTGTGCATAAAACATGGTAAAAAGGTTAATCCCCTAAGTAAGAGAAGTAAGATCCATAAAGTCTTATTATTGTTAAAAGTTTAAAGTAGAAATATTTGATAACCTAGGACATAGTTCATGGTCTTGTGACCCTCAGATGTACTTTTGATCTTGTTATCTATTCTTGATTCAAAAGCCGAGCTTTCTATTATCCAGTATCCATTAATTACTCGCAAGTTATTATTATTATTGTTATTTTTATATTTGGGGGCAATCGTTTGCTCACTCTTGCATAATAACATTGCAGCTAAGGTTGAAAGAACTGACGAGCCTTCCACTAGTAAAGGCAAGGGCAAGATAAACAAGTGATGAAATCTTGTTTAATGTTATTTGAGATGTTATGCATAAGACTTCTGTTAATTATGTTATGTTTCCGCATTTGATGTATTTAAGGTTAGACAACCTAGGATTTATTATAATGTTGTAACCCTTTTATGGGAGGATTTCTATTTCAGTTATGAGTTTTATTTATATCCTTATTCATGGGTAGTTAGATGTGATTTATTTGGACAGTGAACATCAAATCCTGTGGAAATGAAGTACCGAATTTGGGGGTGTCACATCATGCAATCTAATTACATAAAAGTAGCGAAAGCATGATAAAACATGAATTTAAAAATTTTCATACAAGCCACACCATAATCATACTTTGTGCTCAATTATCAATCAATAGAAAAGAGATGGAGATCAGATTTATACCCTTGTAGAAACAAGCTTCCTCGGGTACGAGTCCATCTTCAATTCCTTTCACGTTCTCCTTGAATTCACCGGTTGGATTCCTTCCTTTGATCAACGTTAGTCACCCAAGTGTTTAGCCTCTAAAGGTGATCCACCAAGGATGAACAAGTATTCAAGAAGATGGGTATTTGGCTAAATTCTATATTTTATCTCTATAGAATTATACGTATTCTCTCAACTCTTGAAATTAAGTGTGTAAGTTATGTGTTAACCCTAAACTATAATAGGACTCCTCTTATTATAGATGTAGGTAACACTCCTAAAAAATTTAGGAATATGGTTTCATTTTAGTTAATTAAACTCTTTTAATTAATTAGGCTCCTAATCTTATATGGATTAAATGAGAGTACTTTTATTAATTAATTTCCAAACTCCTTTATGAATTAAACTAATAATAATAGTAATAATAATAATAATAAGATTTCTCTTATTAATTTATATTTAATATTTTCAAAATATTAAATAATAAATATTAAGCTATTTAATT